>BGPT01000436.1:56375-99667 GCA_003297045.1 Symbiodinium sp. clade C Y103 | reverse complement strand
GTTTGTGTGTGTTGTGTGTGTGTGTTTGTGTGTGTTGTGTGTGTGTGTTTGTGTGTGTTGTGTGTGTGTGTTTGTGTGTGTTGTGTGTGTGTGTGTTTGTGTGTGTTGTGTGTGTGTGTTTGTGTGTGTTTGTGTGTGTGTGTGTGTGTGTGTGTGTGTGTGTGTGTGTGTGTGTGTGTGTGTGTGTGTGTGTGTTTTTGCTCACACACCTTTTTATGTCTTGCAAAAGGTCCGTGCCAGCCGGCATCACTTGTTGTGATGGTTCCACAGTGGGAATCATATCTGGCTTCATCTATCCGCAGCGCAGCGCAGTTGAAGAATTGCAGCAAATTGCTGCTGGCATCTTGTTGAAATGGCTTCTCTGGAGGAAATTCAAAATTGAGGCTCAAGCGGCTATCATGCTGCAGGTTGAGGCAGCAAGGCAAGAATATCAGCTGCAGGATCACCAGCACTTGCAGAGGTCAAGGCGCGCAAATGAAAATGCACCAGGTGAAGACAATCTGTTCTCACCATCCAATACATGGAAGCCCCTCTCAACACCCAGGGCTCAAGGCGCCAAAGTGGCTCTGGCTGAGCCCAGTCATTGTTCAGGACCCAGGTCACTGGGCGTGCTTGTGCAATCAGACTCGGCAATCTGTCCAACTGAATGCACAAGCATGGAGACGCATGTAGCAGCGCTGATTGCATTCCCTGGGCCTGGCGCCAAAGGACAAACAAGGAAGTGAGATCCATTGAGTGCAGTGAAGAATGAAACTGGTCAAATTGAAGCACAATCGGTGCAAAACGAATGGTGCTATGATCTGCCACGATAATCTGTCCATTTTCTTCGAAACGCTTCTCCCAAGTCAGATCAAAGGCTGCTGTATGCATGTATGTCAGCCAAGCAGTCACAAACTCCGCAGAATCCTGCTGAGTGATCTGTGAGGGATCACACTCTAGATCCAAATGTCCCCAGCAACGCACAACCGCTTCAAACCAACGTTCATTGGCAAGATTGACAGGAGTGTCAGTGTGTTTCTGAAAAAACTCTCTGAGCATCATGCGTTGTCTACCCCAGGTGCCATCATCATGAAAAGTCAGCGCCAATGTCGTCCACAGGAAACTCTGAACTGTGGCATTGGCAAAACACAGATTTCCAGGATTTTCAAAGGTCATGTGAGCCAACTGTTGCATCAGTGCAGACTGAACTGCCGGTGTCATCTCAGAAAAACTCACTCCTCCGCCTTCATCTGCGTCGATGACTTGCCCTTGCCCTTTCCCTTCTTGGGCTGGCCCTTCGAATGGCCCTTGTTCAGGCCAGCCGCCAGCTGGAGCTGTGTGGCCAGAGGGCTCTGTTGCAGGCTGTGCCTTTTCATCGATGCACCCATCAGCGCCCAGGCGCTGGATTGCGCCAGCAGCATCATCTGTTCCCACGCCTCCTGTCGTCTGAAGCTCATCTGTAGACGCCATGCCGAGATGGTCGTCTGTTTGCCACTGGGTAGTGCATGGAAGCGCTGCACTAGGGTCACGTCCGTGGCATGTTCCAAGAGGTCTTTCAAGACCTGATGAATTCTCTTCAGAGAGAGGGATGGTCTCTGTGACATCTGCACTGCTTGAGTGTGGGCATTCCATTCCTGGTAAGGAAATGATTTGTCCTTCAACAGGAGATTGTTCTGCATGGCCACTGTCACCAGCTTGGAGGAATCCTCCGCTTTGCCAACCTCCTCCACTCGAGTCAACATGGTGTTGAGGAGCACTTGAAGCAAATGTTGGCGCAATGGCATCATCGGTGAGGTCTGTGACTCCTGGGTTTGCTGATACCAGGTCTCCGTGGCCTTCACCAGAATGTTCAGGCAAGCACTGGGCTCGTTGCTGCTGCTGAAAAAGAAGATAAAGGTGTCCTCTCGTTTCAGCATTTGTAGATCGCGATCCAGCTGGACGGTCAGTCTGGCTAGCAGAGTGATGGTCTGGCTCAGCTTGGCCTGCTCCTCCGGAGGGTGCTGCGGCTGCTTTCGTTCTTGCAGCTGAAGTTCTCCTCTTTTTGGTCGCTTGGCTGGCCCTGGATTCTGGGACAGGCGCAGGGTCTTGTCCAGCTTGGCATGCTCCAGGATTGGGGCCAGATTCTGAAAAGCACTCAGCACCTGTTGGGAGGCGGCCCAAGAGTCGTGATCCAAATCCAGCTCCGCCATGAGCTGCCTGAGTCAAAATCAGAGCGACCTGGATCAAGCACGGGCAGCTTCGAAAATGCGCTTGGACCAATTGGCGCCGCTGAGGATCAGGGTCAGCAGGAGGAGCATCGTCAGGAAGATTGAAGATTTGATGGCATGCAAAGCACTTGTGATCAACTTCATTGCAAGGCATCATCAACTCAAGCAATTGTTTCATGAGAAATTTGGTCAGTGCACTCAAAGGTCCATGGGCCTCATGCAGGTGAGCCGTCAAGGCTGCAGGCAGCATGATCTCATCACAGAGGATGCACCTGGACCTGAGCAAGTCCAGAACAGGCTGATGTGTCCAAAGAGCACTGAAGTTCATGTCAGTCAATGCTTTCTCGATGGCAAAACGTCCCGCTCGATCTGTGACATGTGCAAACATCAAGCTCAACCCCGCATCCGTCAGCGTTGTGGGAAAAAACAGAGCATTTGGAATCCTCATGCACTGCATCGACAATTGTCGAAGTGGCAAACAAATGTGATTTGCCCGGTGTGTGGAGATGCTTGGATTACACTGGCAGCCTATGGAAGAGTATACCAAATCCACCATCAGCAATGTAAGCTCTTGGGATGCAGACCACAGTGAGGCGTGAGCAGCTTGGAGATGTCCTGCAAGATCTTGGGCTCTTGTATATCGACATGCACAACTCTGACAATGAAGGGTGAGGCGCATGCGATGATGAGCATTGCACAAAGTCTCACGGAGCTTCCCTTCCACACATGCTGACCGCCATAAATCCAAGATCTCAAGAGACTCGCATGGAGAATGGGGGTTAAAAGCAGCACAGCGTCCTTGGTTCACATGACTACGCAAGGACTCGAGGCAATCGTATAGAGCGCCGCAATGACTGCAAGCTGGTTCTCCTGCCACAGAGTCTCGCGCCACGTTGAACGTGGAACTGATCAATTTGTGCTGTTGAACCATGTGCTCATGAAGCTGCTCAGCATTGGCCAACGCCTCTGAGCAGATCTCGCAGCGGAGCGCCGGATTTGATGTCCTCTCAGCTGTGGCATGTCCAGCACCGTAGACAAGAAGCATTGCTATCTGAGTCCAACAGTTGCAATAGTGGGTTTTAAAGACCACACTCTGACACAGCGGACAAGGAGATTCTCCATAACTGTTGAGATTGCACAACTGCTGGCTTTTCGCAAGGATAAACGGCCAAAATTGTGAGTGCTCCTGCCGGATGTGCTGGTGCAGCTCTTGGGATCGGCCCACAAATTGTGAGCACAGGACACAACTTCTGGCCATGTACTGACACATATCCTTCTCCTTCTTGAGGTGGTGCCAATGACGTGAGCCCACTATGGCAAGCAATCGGTCACCCCATTCCTGTTGTCGAATGTTCCGCAGATCAGATTCCTGCATCATAGCTGAGCCACGTACTGCAAAGTCCGCCTCCATGGGATCAGCAGGTGGCACAGAGGATGTTGAACTTGTCCGCATATGCTGACCAAGCCGATCAGAGAAAGGACCTGGATGTGTCACCTGGCAGCCACGCTGAACATGGATTGTAAAGCTTCTCCATGAGGAAAAACATTTGAAACAGTACTTACATTGTGGCATGCCTCTGAACATGTACTGTTTGATGTCAACCTGCTGTGTCCGCAACATTGTACGTTGATGGATCTGTGTGCAGTGACGTCTCAAATGAGCTGCATCTGTGGCAATAAAAGAACACAGCGTACATTGCAAGGAGGTCTGAATGGGTGCCTCCAAAGTCTGGGAAGACCTGTCCACAGGTCCTGCATGGCATGCAGCAAGCAGGAAGGCTTTCAAATCATCAAGGTGTGACCAATCCAATGTGTGAACAATATCATGTGGAGATGCTTGTGAGAATCTCCGCTGGTTGGACCTCTGCAGCTTGTCTGCCGTTCGCCAAAGCCAGAGCGCAGGCAGGTCAATGTTGTATCGTTCAAACACTTGCAGATGACTGTGCCCCGTGACATGTGCTGGATTGTTCAAAATGCGTCGAACCATTGAAAAAATGCAAATCTGAATCTGTTGAAGACCCACTGCTGTAATTCCAACCGTACAAAGGCTGTATGCAAGTACTGGGAATACACACGTTTCCCAAAGCCTCATGCGTGCTTTAATAGCCAGACCTTTGCGCCCCGTGAGCCAGGACTGAAGGCGGGAAAAAGTGGATCTTGCAAGTTGAACTCTGTGTCGCATGGTCAGATCTTCAAGCCTCTGATAACTCATGACTGCTCCCAAATAAGTGGTCTGTGTGACAACTGGAATCAGCATTTCCGTGCTGCCTGTGCAAATTTTCAACCATTCTTGATTGTCACGTCGCTGCATCAAGGTATGGCGCACTCGTTTGTATGAGGTGCCACTCAGTGCAAAAAGAGCTGCTGATTTGCTGGGGCTGATGGTCATTCCCATGGTGTTGAGGAGATCAAGTGCAATGCCAATGTATGCCAGCTGGTCATGTAGCTCTTGCAGGGATGTGAAGCTACCGCCAAAAGCACTGTCGTCTGCAAAAAGATCAACACAATTGTACAACCAGTCAAAAGGGACCAATTCTGAGAGTTCCTGCAGAAAAAATAACATGAAGCAATTGAATAGCCACGGTGCTGCACGACATCCCTGACGGACTCCCTTGCCAACTTCCACTGCATGATCAGTTCCATTATGAGAAACATGATAATTGGTGTGTTGATGCCACAAGGTCAACAGTTGAATGATCTTTGGATTTACAGGTAGAGTCACAAGTTTTGCAAAAAGAGTCGGTCTGCACACTGAATCAAAAGCTCGTGATAAATCAACAAAAACTTTGATACCTCCACAGATACGATGTCTTTGTGCTCCACGTGCTCTTGCAAAAACATTGGATCGATGTGCTTCCATCATGGATCTGACCGCTTTGCAGTGATTGGTGATGCGCAAAATGGGATCTTGGGTGGAGCGCAACTGCAGGTAGCCCCAGAGCGGATATCTGATCATGACATGGTTGGATTCCCTGACAGCAACTCTAGTTAACAGGCCTATTAGACATTTTCCTAACGGCTCCTGGAGAGCTAAGGGTCTTAATAAGGCCGGGGAGGTTGGGGGTTTACGCGGCTTAGGTATTAACAGTAACCAGGAATCACGCCACCAGGCAGGGATGTGTGGCACTGGATGAGACCACCATACTTGCAGTAGCTGGTACAGCAGCGGCGCTAGCATTGGGGCATGCGCCTTCCAGATGACCCCTGGCGCACACGGTCTAGCCACAGCTTTGGTGGTCGGTATATCCTGAAGCATGCGTAACAGTTCTCCCTCAGTGAATGGCAGGCCTGTGTCATCAGGAATGCAAACAGGAAAAGTTGCAGGTCCACTCCAAATGTCCTGAACATGATGTTTCAAGATTGCAAGTTCCTCTACAGGAGTTGCCAGTTGGCCGGAAGCATTACGTAATTGAATGCGTTTTCTGGGCAGCTTGGGACAAAAACCATTGATGATCTGAAAGAGTTTAAAGGAATCATGTTGATCTGCCGCTTTTTGTGCACTCTGTATGGCATCCTGAAACTTCAACTTGCGAACCTGATAGGCATGTCGATGTTGCTGACGCTTCAAGACACAAAACCTAGTGAGATGACGCCATGCACTGAAAACTGATTGCAAACACGGCTTGTGGAAACTCAAATAGATCTTGCGATGATGCCATTTGTTGTGCAAAATCTGATGGCCAGCAATGTCAGGGTGATTGGATGGAGAGGTGTGACCAGCAGGAAACCATTGACAAAAACTGTGACTGGCTATGCAATGCAAATCAGGAATAAGTGCAGCATCAAAATCTGAGGTCAAGGCCTGTTCCAGTCTGTGATGCAGTTTCATGCCAGACTCTTGCAAAAAACCACGCCAGCGTTCAGTGGAAGCCTGAGATTCAGTGCGTCCTTGCAGTCGTTGCTGATAAGTGATGCCAGCATTGGTTGAATCCCATGTGGGAGGTATCCAGAGTTTTAGGAGTTGACCTATCATAGGCACATGTCCCTCTCCATCCTCAGCCACAAAAGGGGCTTCCCAAATATAGCACACTGCCTTGGCCATTCCGTCTGCAAACTGTTTGCGAGTCAGTGCATAGTCGATTCGAGAGCAAGAGTTGCCCTTCACATAGCTTGGTCCCAACTTGGGATTGAAGCTGTTGAGTGCACAGAGGCCATGATTCCTCAAGAGTTGCATAAACTGATCTTGGTCTGGATGCTGGGCCCCCTTGACCAAGCCATTTTTCCAAACGAACTCCGCAGGACCAGTGTACGACTGTGACGCCAACAGGGAACAGTTGAAGTCACCTGTCAAAAGCAGCACGTTCCTTCTGGGTAAATGATGTAAACATGCATCTAACTCCTGCCACAACAATGCTCTTTCCGTCCTTCGTTGTTTGGTGGGGGCTTGGGTATGTTGATAGACTCCAACCACATCCATGCATCTTGAGGAAAGCCGCAACTGAACATGTAAGACACGTCCATCAATGACTGGCCGCCATCTAATGTCATGGGGTTTGCAAAGCTGTTTGTCAATCAAACATAAAATGCCCATACCAGCATGTGATGACGAGCCTGTGTGAATCATGGACCAGTGTTCATCCTCCCACGAATTCTCATATCGCCACCGTGTTTCTGTAAGGATTCCAACCTGGATACCCTGGGCGCGCATCCATGCTTTGATTTCAGTGAGCTTGCCTGCTGAAAGTCCATTGCAGTTCCAGTTCAGATAGCGTACACGACGCCTGTCCTGGTGCTTGACATTGCATCGTCTGGATGTCACGTTATCAGGAGCATGGCCTGCAGAAACAGTAGGCAAAGACCCTTTCATATTGGAAGGAAAATTGTCAGGCACATAGCATCTACCATGGTACCAGGCTAATCCATCCCTTTGTGCACGTCGCAGTGCACGCTTCAGACTGCGCTTCACTATCTTGGATTGTTGAGGATGCCAGATGATCTGATTGCCATGAAAAGGCGGCTGAATGCCATGTCGCTTCGAGCAAGGTTGTTGTGACAAAAGATGAAGCCACTCTGGTTGCTCTTCCGCAGCTCCCATGGCTGAGCTGCCACCCTCACCCCTATAACTCCCTTCTGCAAAAGTCAACATGTTGTAGAGTACGACAAATGCTATCCAGCAGCGCCACACTCGTCGGTCACAGGAGTTACGTCTGGACTTGGGACCAGACCTGCACTTCGGAGAAATAGATCTGATCGATGTACTCAAGAAGGTCCACTGAGGAGCCCACGTTACGATATAAACCAGAAAAACACAAAAGAAAAATTTGAGATGCCACACACTGTGCTCAAGGGCAAGTGTTGCCAGCAGGAGCGCGCAGGGCAATGACCAAATGACAAAAACCAACTGTGCTGTGTGCCGCCAATAATGGGTTGCTGCAAGCCAGTGAAAATCAGAAATATGCCAAATATGAACGTGCCTAGGACAGGGGAATCCAACCAGCCAGTGTCCAGCGCTCTGTGTCCCAGAGAAAATCAATCTGAGAGCCAGGTCTGTCAGCCGCAAGGAAAAGGCCTCGATCCGCCCAAGCAGAGAACAAGCAGTTTGGAAAAACTCACGGCAGCAAATCTTGGGGCCAATTGTGAGTATTGCCAAACTGAGTGTTCCCCTACCACTGTGGCACAAATACCATGCAAGGACCCCACTGCAGAAGGTCAGCAATATCAGTGTAAATGCACAATGCTGATCAAGGATATCAAAGAGCCAGCAGTCTGTGAAGATACTTCTGGATGTAGCAAGAACCAATCTGAGATTAAAGTAATCGTCTTGGACCCCACCGCAGAAAGTCACCAGAAAAGGACACGGTGTAAAATAGTCCCAAAAAGGGAATTGCAAGCACTGACCGCTGCGCCAAAGCTCCGCCGCAGAGGAGATTCCTCTGGAGGTGCTCAGCAAGGATGTCAACCACCAAGTCAATGAACCCCAGAAGAAGGGATGTGTCCAACGCAGCCAAGCCCCACTGCAGAAGGCTAAAATGATCAGTGTAGGAAAAAAGATCTCAAGGTATTGCAAAAATTCTGAAAGTCGCTCTGGAATATTAGAATGGCAAGCCCCACCGCAGAAGGCTCTGGCAGCCGGTGTGGTGTGAGGACCTTCACGTGGTCTGTGCTGAGTTGCAAAGCGCCAAAAACAGTCGAATGTAGCCCCACTGCAGAAGGCCAATCCAGCCAGTGTAAATGGTGTCAAACCGCTCAAGGTGATCGTTTTGGAAATTGGATGGTATGGTTTCCTAGCCAGTTTGATAGCCTCTAGGGGCCAGATCGCACAGACCCCACTGCAGAAGGTCAAACCAGGCAGTGTACTTGTGGATGCTTTGGTGATCAGTTCAGCAAGGTCCAAACTCCCAAATTGCAATATAGGAATCGTCAATAAAAGCCAAATTGTATTGGTGGCCCCACTGCAGAAAGCCGAAAAATACAGTGTAAAAAGGAAAGCAGCAGCAATCGATATGGCGGCAACCGTCAACAACGTAACAATGAACGTGGGCTGCACCCTCACAGGAGTGTCTTGAGTGCACCGCTCGTGGGTGCAGAGGGGCTTGTGTGTGTGTGTGTGTGGTGCGCCATTCCTTGGCCTGAGTGGCTAGAAGTGGCAGTACACTTTGGCCGGACATCGACATGAAGAAGAGAAAGCAGTCTTGCTTTTTCAGCTGTTGNGGTGCGCCATTCCTTGGCCTGAGTGGCTAGAAGTGGCAGTACACTTTGGCCGGACATCGACATGAAGAAGAGAAAGCAGTCTTGCTTTTTCAGCTGTTGGGCCTCTCGATCCAAATTCAGCACCACCCTGGCCATTTGCTGAATCACCACCGGCAGGGTGGGAGATCTCTGAAGAGGCACGTCTGGGATGTGGGCCTGCTTGGGCTTCTTCTGAGATCGCTCCTCTCCGTTTTCTCGATGATACAGCGCTGCCTGTTGAAGCAGAGGGGTCAGGTGGGAGAAGGACTCCAGGAGCTGTGCATCCGCCATGTCCAGTTCCATATGATCCATCAGGAAGGGTGAACAAGACAGCCAACTGAAGGAGCACTGGGCAGTTGGAGCGCAGGTGCACGGCTTGAGTAGCACGTCGGGCTGCAATGTGAGCAACATTGGGTGAGTCAACTGGATGATTGAACAGCTGGCCACATGCATAGCAATCCCAATCAGTTGTACAAGCTCTGTGCAAGCAATCTGCAAGCTGAGTGACATACGGCATGGATTCACAGAGTTGTGGGTGATGGGCATGAAGGAGATGAAAAGTCAGAGCTCCAGGTGGATGCCATCCTCCACAAAGAACGCACCAATGTCGTAGATATTGAAGGATATCCGGCAGGGTCCACAATTGTGCAAAATCCCGGTTCAGTAGTGCTTGCTTGATCAGTTCAACTGCTGCATGGGGTTCAATACGTCCAAAAAACCACTCCAGTTTGGCAGTCGTAAATTGCATGGGCACAACAATGTCCTGGTGGCTGTGCATGGCTATCATGGCAAGCTGCCGTAGACCTGTGCATATGTGAGAAAGCCCAGTCTCACTGGTAGCCGGGTTGCATAGGCAGCCTCTTTCAGGGGTGACAAAGTGAATGAGTAATCTGAGAAGCTCCAAGGAAGAATGCCATAACTCCCCATGTGATTGTTGTAAATGGGATGACAGATCACATTGGCGGGTGTATGAAGAAGAGCACATCTGGCATTTCAAGGTGAGAGAAAGTCGTTCATGTGCAGTGAGCCTGCCAAAAGACCCTTGCTGAATAATGGGCAGCCATCGTGAGTGATCTGCTGTGGTAACATGATCTGCACCCTCATCAAAATGATCACAACGCCCATCAAGCACATGTCTTCTGAGCCCATCTGATGTGCTAAAGATCATTCCGCAGTGTCGACACGCATGCTCAGCCCCCGGCAGTCGATCACGGGCCGCATTCCATTCACAAGTCTGAATGTCATGAGTCCGCAAGTGTCGATGGAGATGTGCCAGATCATCCAGTTGCTGGTCACAGACAGCGCATGTCAAGAGCGCTGCATCTCTATCTGCAGAGGTCAATGTACTAAGCCACAACAAAATGCCCTGGGTGAGCACATTGCAAGTGTGTTGCTTCTTGAAGGGCTTGTGGCACAGGGCACATGGACTGCCTAAATCCAAAGAAGCACAAACCTGAGCTGACTTGGATAGTACGCCCTTCATGAAAGCCCCATGATGAAGCTTCAAATGGGCATTGAGTTCCTGTGTCCTGTTGCACCAAGCGCCACAGATGCAGCAGTGATGAACTAAGTATTCCGTGGCCTCAGTCATTGGAATGAGTTCCTGCCATGCAGATCGTCTCACAATGTCCAAAAGGCCCTGGCCAAAAGTTTGAGTCTGCACTGCATGCAAATGATCCAGGCGTAATCGTCCCTCCGCATCGACATTGTAGGTCTCCATGGAGGAGGCAACTGGAATCGGATGATGCTTCACCTGGCAACAACGTCTTTCGACATGAACAAAAAACTGGCGCCAGGATGCAAATGATTCATGACAGGAACTGCATTGTGGACGTCCATTCAGAGCATGTACCGCAATGTCAGCTGAGTGAACCCGTAGGACTGGCCTTGAGTGCGCTGTAGTGCAGTGCCTCCTCAGATTAGCAACAGTATGTGTTGTAAAAGAACACCAGGGGCAATGCAACACTGGGCGCACCTGAGAATCTGTCAAGGAAGCCAGTGTAGGCCAAACCTCAGAGGATTGATCATGTACCAATTTCACCAACGTGAGATGTTCAGGAAGTACTGTCCAGTCCACTTGATGCAGAATGTCATCTGTGGTAAGTTGAGCAGAGCGCCCAGTCAAATTGCGCCAAATCTGCATGCCAACGCCATGCAGGTGGAGCAGGGGATGTACAATGCAATGAGCATGAAGGACATCTTGATGTGATTGTCTTGTGAGAAAAGAATGGTTGCCAATCACATGTCGAAGCATGCCAAGCATAACTGATTGTAGTTTGTGAAGCCCTTTGATTGTAAAACCAGTGGAAAACAAGCCATAGCTGATGACTGTGAAGACACTATTGTACAATAATTGTAGCCGCCAACGTAGACCAATGGTTCCGCTCTTGAGCCATCCACGTAGTCTGGAGAATGCAGCACGACCAGCAGTGACACGATGTTCAACTGTATGGTCTTCAAACATGCGATATCCCAGGACAACTCCAAGATACTTGGCACGGTCTGTCAATGGAAATTGAACTTTTTTGCCATCAGATCGGGAGAGCTGAAAAAAAGCTCCATTGGCTGTACGCTGGACATGTTCCTGCAAGACCCGTTTGCTGGAAGAACCTCCAACTGCAAAAATAATTTGGGACTTGTTGTATTGAATCTTCATGTGAAGTTCCTCCAAAGTGTCCAAAAGATGGGCAATGTTGCGCTTCAAAGTCTCAAGTTCGAAAAGTGACCTGAATTCAGCAGCAATGTGAATGTCGTCAGCAAATATTGTCAGATGCCGCAATATCCATTGTAAGTCTACCTTTTGACGCAGTTGTGAGATAAGAAGATGGATGAAGCAAGCCCATAATGTCGGTGCAAGTTTACATCCTTGCCGTACACCCTTACCAACCGCAACTCTGGTGGAAGTAGGTCCCGTAGTTACATGGTAGGCTGTTCCTGAATGCCAGGTCTCAAGAAGAACTTGAAGGGCCTCTGAGACTTGCATCTCACGCAAATGAAGAAAAAGTTTGCTACGAGAAAGCTCATCAAATGCCCGACTCAGGTCTAAAAACAGTTGGAGTCCCCCATAGAGCTTCAAGGGTTTGGGTTGCATCATCTGACCATAGATATTCCGTCTCTGAGTCTGCATCAGCAGTCTGACATGCACACAGTGAGACACGGCACGACGTATGGCGTCCAGAGCAGACCTTTCTGCAACATATGCAAACTGCGGAATACCAATAAGATGATGATGAACCTCAATTTGAAGACATCGGGTTAAAAGTCCCATGACACATTTTCCAACTGGTTCTTGTAATGAAATGGGTCTGAGGTGACTGGGATCAGAACAAGGCTTACCAGGTTTGGGGATCAGTGCAATCCAGGAATCTTTCCAAACTTCTGGGATGTACGGTGGTGATTGCCCCCACCATATCTGAAGCCAACCGTAAAGGAGGGGTGCCAGAACAGGGGCCATGGTGCGCCATACAATACCAGGCAGGCAGGGCGGAGCCACTGCTTTCGTGATTGGAATCTTGGACATTGCGCCAATTAAAGATGTCAAATCGAACGGAACACCAGGAATCACTCTCAGGCCAGTGTCGACATGTTCCGGTCCCTGCCATTGGTGGCGTACAAATTGGACAATCAGATCATGGGCAGTATGTTGATCAGCCAATTGACCATCAGTGGTACGAAGTTGGGTTCTGCGTCTGGCCAACTTGGGGGAGTACCGATTGATGATATGAAACATGCCAAATGCATCATGTCTGCATGCCGCTTTGTCAACCTCCTGACATAAATCAGTAAACCTCTGTCGTCGTTCCTGCTTGGCCTTCACGTGCAGGGCTTTGGTCAGAGCGGTATGTTTGGTCCATAGCCTCCACGCATGAAACAAATTCAACATGGTTGGACTAGTCAGGGACCTGAGATGTGCCTTCAATTGCCATCGATCATGAATATCATCATGGAGCTCTGTTGACTTCCTGACTCGGGTGCTTCTGGCGGGAAAAGAGTCATGAAAAGCAGGCCTAAGAATCGTATGCAACTGAAGAAAACTGGTGTCAGGTGGATCAGCCTGATCATATGTCCGCATCAGCTCATAAGCCGTGCTGGTAAAGGTTTGCCAGGGCGGGGAATCCTGCAAACATGCTGCACGACTCTGTAATCGCTGCGCAAAGGTGCAACCTGTGTTTGAATGTTGTTGATATTTGAATGGTATGCGTGGAACAGAACACAGTAAAGGAATGTGATGTGTGTTGTTCAGTGGTAAAATTTGGGCATCTGGCAACAGTTGAGTTTGTTTCGAAAGTCCATCAGTGATGGACAGGCGTGTCAAAAAGTAGTCAATACGGGAGGCCATGGGGCCATGACAAAAAGTTGGTCCAGATTTGCCATTCCAAGAATTAAGAACGCACAGTTGATGTGTGATCAATAATTGCTGGAGCTGGGATGCGTCCCGATGCTGAGGTCCTGTGCAAGAAACATTCTGCCACTGGAAGACACTGCATCCAACATACGGGGAGTGAGCCCGCAAGCTGCAGTTGAAGTCACCTCCCAGAAGGAGGACGTTGCGCTTAGGGAGGCTTGTCAAAAGTGCATCCAGTGAAGTCCACACTTTCGTGCGGTTTTGTGCACAGAGGTCACTTTTGTGATCCGTAAACTGATACAATCCCACAATATCCAAGGCTGTTTGAGGGTAGTGCACTCGAACATGCAATAACCTTCCCGGCAAAATCTCCTGCCATCCTATTTGTGTGGATTTGGCCAGTCTAGTTGAAAGGATGATCAATACCCCAGCAGTACGGGTGGTTCCAGCCCCAGTGTGTATGAAAGTCCAAAGATCAGATTGCCATTCTGATGTGAAGCTCCACCTAGTCTCACTGATAATGGCTCCATCCAAGTGAGAAGAATCTAACCACAATTTGAGCTCCAAAAACTTGGCCTGAGAAAGTCCTCCAGAATTCCAGTGAAGAAAATGTAGGCGTCCTTTGGGATGATGAGAACTTGGCAAAGGTGGAGATCGAGAAGAGCAAATATCAATCGATGCAGCCTGTTGACATACTCGGGAAGGGAAATCAGAGGGCTTCCACATGTGTCCTCTATACCAGGTGTAGCCAACTTTGTGGGCCCTTCGACAAGCTCGGAGAAAGCTGCGCTTGTGGACCTTGGCATGTGCAGCCTGACGCTTGAATTGGCCTCGGCCGATTGGTGGCGGAAATCCGCTGTGGTTCGCAGTGTCCTGCACAAAGGCATCGACCCACTGCACTGCTCTCATCACAGGAGCGGACCTGTGACAACCCTCACCCTCTTGTTCATCATTCTTGATGTCAAAGAAGTCATGCAGTGTTCGTTGCGTAAAACGCACTCCAGTTGAAGCACAGGAAGACATGATGAACAAGCCCGGAATTGGGACCGGGTTGTGACCAAAATGGAAATGAATAAGCAAGCACCAAAGCACAAAATTGATCACCATCCAAGATTGCATTGTCCAAATAAAAAGCCAGCGAAGGAAGGACCAGGACACTTCAAGGGAAAAATCGTTGTCCAGCAGGAAGTGTCGAGGCCGATGGTGAAAATAGGGCAAAAATGATGTTAATCAGAGCCAGTCAGAATTGTAGCAGGAGCTCACCCTGCGTGCAATGTACCAAAAGACCAATGGGACAGTCAGAAAAGGGTGCCCGGCCCTGTCAAAAGTCAATTGAAAGCCAAAGAAGGGAGCAGGAGCTACCCTGCCAGATATAGCCAGTGCTATTGCAAATCAGGTGAACGAGCGAAACCGGCCCAAATGGCTCCCTCTGAGGCTGATCTCAGGTGCTTGCGGTGGCACTCGCGGCCACAAAGGGCTTGTGTGTGTGTGTGTNGGTGAACGAGCGAAACCGGCCCAAATGGCTCCCTCTGAGGCTGATCTCAGGTGCTTGCGGTGGCACTCGCGGCCACAAAGGGCTTGTGTGTGTGTGTGTGTGTGTGTGTGTGTGTGTGTGTGTGTGTGTGTGTGAGAGGTGTGTGTGTGTGTGTGTGTGAGAGCTGTGTGTGTGACAATGTTGTGTGTGTGAGAGTTGTGTGTGAGAATGTTGTATGTGTGAGAGTTGTGTGTGAGAATGTTGTATGTGTGAGAGTTGTGTGTGAGAATGTTGTGTGTGTGTGAGAGTTGTGTGTGTGACAATGTTGTGTGTGTGAGAGTTGTGTGTGACAATGTTGTGTGTGTGACAATGTTGTGTGTGACAATGTTGTGTGTGCGGGAGGAGACGCGGGAGGAGGAGGAGGCGGCGGCGGAAGGCGGGAGGTGCAAAGCAAAAAACAAGAACCCCACACAATGTTGTGGGGAAAAAATCCCTGGGCAATTTCGGGACACTTCCGAGACAAGAGGCCTATACACCAGGATACCAGGGCATTGCCTCAAAGCCCTTGCTTTGGCAGATTTGTGTATAGACTAGATTTGTAAGTTTTTCCAGCAACCAGTACAATTGTGAGGCCTGAGTATGTTCATTCTAGATTGTTTCTTTTCTTGACATCGAGGGTCCAAAAAAATCCCCATTATTGATGGTTAGCCTCTAAATAATCCCTGTGAATCATTGGTGAAAACCATGGCGCTCCTGTTTTCCCAGGCCCCCCAGCTCTGTTGCAGGCAGTTCTTAGCCTTGCTGCCAGAACAGGGCCTTGCAGCCATTCGGGCAATGGCCCGGGCATAAAAATGCAATTCACAGGGGATTACTTGGAGGATCATCCCACGAATCCTAACTGGTTAGTAACCATAGTTCTAAGCCACTTATATTGTGGTGTAACTCCAGAATCGGTGACTTACGATCACCAGGCTGAATAAAAAGGCAACTAAGTACCCTCCAGACATTTCACATAGGGAAAACCACCGTTTGTACATCCTTCCCCAGGGAAACCATGGGGTTTCCATATTGTTTTGTTGATATACCAGAGGATAAAATGGGGGATATCAAGCAACAAACTTGCAACAACATGGGGGGGAAACATTGAAAAAATCTGGGGAAATTGGAGATGAAATTGATATCGGACGAAGTTGGAGTCATTGGCTTCCAAACATGCGGGTTATACTTCTTGGGCCCAAAACACTGGTGGTTCAAGACTACACAAGACCAAATTTGTGGGTCCATTGGTATCCGAATCTTGACCCAATCCTCCAATCCCATATACACAATTTGGAGATTCAGTTCTCTTGAGATCTCTTCCATAGCTTTCTCAAAAACGGTTTGCCTAACTTACCTCTAATTCCCTGATAACACATGTTTGCTTGGTGAACTTCAAAGCGAGATTTCTGCGAGAAAATCTGTCCGTGATCGCTGAAAAGGCCCAAAGCTCCAAAGTTTCTGGTGAATTCTGGCCAGAAGAAACGCCAGGTGAGCCTTGGGTTGTTTTTGTTTGCCATGTTTTTATAGGGCAATACTCCACTCAGCATCTCAAACTTCAGTTTTTTTGTTGCTATCCAGTAATGATTTTAATGGATGATGTTCCCCCATGATTTTTTCCACTAAAAAAACTTGGCATTTGCCCCACATTTTCTCGGGCCATGGATGGATATCATCGCCCACAATGCTGCCATCAGCGACTGCGCCAAGCAGCTGCGTTGGCAGCTGGCACTGCAACATTTGGATGACATCCCACGAAGGCGCCTCTGGCAGCTTGGAACCGGAGTTATGGTCGATTTTCCCTATGATCCTATGGGTGAAATGGGTGTTTCACCAAATGGAGATTTCTCGTCGATATAGCTGATTTTATGTTGGTGAAGTTGGTTTATAACTAGCTTACGTATGGTTTGTGGTAGATATATTGAACTTATCGAACTAGTCAATGGGGTGACACTACATCAACAAACATTCTTGCGGGGCACCATCGTGTAGCCCAAAATTGAAGGCTGTATACGAAATTGGCCATTAGCAGTAGTAGCTCATCGCATTTTCTGATACCCAAGTTTACCCAATACCTATATAGGATATATGTATACAGGTACGACATGTTGTTGATCTACCTGCTGGATGTTTGTTCCATCTCATCCACTTCAAGCATTGAACAAATGAGAGCCAGGCCAAAAATGCCTTTGATACTCTTTGGTACAAGTGTGAGAATTTTGCAGATGTATATATATATATATCCTACATATATATATATATAAACTAAATATTCATCATTTGACATTTATCATTCTTCGTTTGTCATTTGTCATTCATCATTCGTCTCATTTATCTCTTGCATATGTGGTAACCCGCCTATTGGATCTCCTTCCACCTTCCAGCCAGGCGCCTGGCGGGAAATGACATCACCCGGACGTCGCTGTTCAACGCATTGCGGGGCCGCTGGGCACCTGCTCTCTGGCTGCTGTCGAACACGGTGCGAAGATCGACCAAGATGCAAACATCGGTGGGTTTGTCTGAAAATAGGGGAGGATCCAATGGAATTGGGGGTACCCTATTTTCAAACAAACCTAAAAGAAGGATGATGAGGATGATCCAGCAGTAGGTTGATGTTTTAGCCAACAAAAATTGAGTTCAACCAGCATTATTATGAGTTTACCAAACACTAGATGGATTTTAAACAAGACTAACGTTTTTACCAGCAAAATGTTGATTTTACCCAACATATAGATGGATGATGTAACCAACAAAAGTTTGGTTTTTACCAACAAAATCTTGATTTACAAGAAAAAGGGATGGTTAACCAGCAAGACTTGCTGTTTTTTTCAACAGAATGCTGATTTACCCACAAGAATGAGCCTTCGAAGCGCCCTCTTGGCTACTTCAAACCAGCATTTTCCCATAAAACCATATAAAGCCCGCATTTGTTCCATTATGTATCCCACCATTCTCCAATGGTTTTTTCCAGTTCTTGCACACCAGGGTCACGCGAACATCATCACCGTGGGCGCAGCGCTCCATGCCATCCGCGGCCGCTGGCCATGGAGCCTGGAGCTGTTGCAGCGACTGCCGGAGACGCCGCCGGGGACGGCGTTTGGAGAGAAGTTGCTGCAGAAATCATGGGAGACCCTCTGGTAAACCAACATAGCTATGGAAAATCCACTATTTTTCATGGGAAAATCCACGAACTTTCTATGGCCATTTTCCATAGTTATGTTAGTTTACCAGAGGGTAATTCGGGAGAACTATGGAATGATTATGGGGATAATGCGGGATGATTATGGAATATATGGTTATTTGAAAATTACAAGTTGGTGATAAAAGTGGCAAGAATGCAATAGTTATGGAATGATCATGGGATAGCTATGGAATACAAGGGGATATTTGTGGAATATCATTCTGAAATTGAATGGAATAAAAAAAGAATGGGATGACAAAAGTTGGTGATTAATATCACGAGAGTTGGTCCACGAAACCATCATATACAGTGGAGATATCCATCATTGTAGAATGTCAATTTATTCACAATACAGTGGTAAAAGTTTCTTGCCACTAAGTTGGTGATAAAAATTGCAACAATGTAATATCCATGGTATTAAGTGGGATTAATGGGATATGTATATATATATATTATATCTAGTGGGATTACATATTAAACGGCAGAAACTGATTGAAAAATGCTCGGAATTCATCAGCAACAATTGAGTATATGCTGGGGATATGATCGGATACATGCATACATATATATATATATATTATATGTGTACATGTGTATATATATATATATATATGGATATATATATATATATATAAACCTAGTTATGTTCATGCACGCACAGACCATAGAGAGAGGCTGTCGTAAAATTGCCCGATTGAATTGCAAGGTTACCTGTCGCAAACAGAGCAAGATGTTTTTTGTTTTTCCCCATCTGCCAGGTGAGGGTCTCTAGATAGATTTTAACAAAGGTCCCGCCTCTCCTTCCTTCCCCTTCCCCTCCTTGTCTCCTCTGCTTCTTCCTTCGCCTCCTGGGCCACGCCTGGACCGGAACTGCAGCTTGCGAGTCTGCCACATCGCGAGCTCCGAAGGCTGTGGGGTGGCGTGTGGGGTGGCGCTGGACCCGACCGCCATATCGAGAGCGCAACCGTGACCTATGGTTTCCTGGTGGATAGATTTTTTGCAAATAGGGGAATGCACATATTTCCTCAACAGGCGTGGGTGAAAATCCTTGTGCCCTGTTGCTGAGATCCCAAGGTGAATGGACCCGAATATTTGATGATGTGAACATGTACTCATGTTGGGGGTGTTGGTATGTCAGATAGAATGTCAGAACAGATGTCAGGTAGAATGCCAGATAGAATGTCAGAAAATATGCCTGGTAGAATGTCAGAATAGGCTGTAGAGTGGCGCTGGACCCGACCGCCATATCGCGAGCTCCGAAGGCTGCGGGGTGGCGCTGGACCTGACCGCCATACCGCGAGCTCAGGAGGCTATGGGGTGGACCTGGACCCGAACACATGTCAGAATNTGTCAGATAGAATGGCAGAATAGATGTCAGATAGAATGTCGGCAAATATGCCAGATACAATGTCAGAAAATATGCCAGATAGCATGTCAGAAAATATGCCAGATAGAATGGCAGAAAATATGTCAGATAGAATGTCAGAACAGATGTCAGGTAGAATGCCAGAAAGAATGTCAGATAATATGCCAGGTAGAATGTCAGAATAGGCTGTAGAGTGGCGCTGGACCCGACCGCCATAGCGCGAGCTCCGAAGGCTGCGGGGTGGCGCTGGACCTGACCGCCATACCGCGAGCTCAGGAGGCTATGGGGTGGACCTGGACCCGAACACATGTCAGAATGCCCGATAGAACGTCAGAATATGTGTCAGATAGAATGGCAGAATAGATGTCAGATAGAATGTCGGCAAATATGCCAGATACAATGTCAGAAAATATGCCAGATAGCATGTCAGAAAATATGCNTGTCAGATAGAATGGCAGAATAGATGTCAGATAGAATGTCGGCAAATATGCCAGATACAATGTCAGAAAATATGCCAGATAGCATGTCAGAAAATATGCTAGATAGAATGGCAGAAAATATGTCAGATAGAATGTCAGAACAGATGTCAGGTAGAATGCCAGATAGAATGTCAGAAAATATGCCAGGTAGAAAGTCAGAATAGGCTGTAGAGTGGCGCTGGACCCGACCGCCATAGCGCGAGCTCCGAAGGCTGCGGGGTGGCCCTGGACCTGACCGCCATACCGCGAGCTCAGGAGGCTATGGGGTGGACCTGGACCCGAACACATGTCAGAATGCCCGATAGAACGTCAGAATATGTGTCANATACCGCGAGCTCAGGAGGCTATGGGGTGGACCTGGACCCGAACACATGTCAGAATGCCCGATAGAACGTCAGAATATGTGTCAGATAGAATGGCAGAAAATATGTCAGATAGAATGTCAGAACAGATGTCAGAGGTCTCAGTGGGCACTGCCGGACCTCAACCGCGAGCGCCAGATCTCAGGTGGCAGCGCCCACTGAGATCTTGCGCTCGCGGTTGAGGTGGGCAGTGCCATGTCAGAATAGATGCCAAAATAGACGCCAGAAAGGATATCCGAATAAATGCCAGATAGAAGGCCCCAAAGAATGTCAGCATATATGCCAGAAAGTTTGTCAGCATATAGATATGCAAGATAGAATGCCAGAAATATTGTGAGAGTATATGCCAGAAAGAATGTCACATTGAATGTCAGAAAATATATATTTGATATACTTCCAGATGGTATGTCAGAAACTATGTCAGAGTATGTGTCGCGGTGGGGATCACTCGAAGCAGAGTACTTTATAGTCCTGTTCTGTTTGCTTCCTGTTTTGCCGGTTCAGTTGCTGACTCTCCATCCCTAGTTTGTAGTGATCAATCCAAATGACTAGTGACTAGTGTTTTTTTTCTGGCTGAAGCAGATTAGGAGGAAACTTGTTCGGATGTCGAAAATTGGTCGGTGTTATCCTATTAGAAATGTCCCGCAGAATATGCCCATGATATGCCCATTGTATCCCCATATTTGCTGGTTACATAGCGCCATTTTGGCTGGTCGTATCCCCGTTATATCCCATTGACTGCGGTTGACCATGGTGCAACTCACCAGGAGCAAAGCTTGCAGCTCAATGCCGTGGTGTCCAGCAGCTCCATGGGCGCCTTTAATGATTCAAATCCCGTAGAGATTTTTGGTCAGGTTGTCGTGGTTTATGTCAGCTTATCTTGGTTTATCTTCGTTTTCTGGTGGATTCTTGTGGTTTATTCGATTCGATTCATGTTTCGACCTTTCGTTTTCGCGGCTCTCATGGCTAAGCTGATAGGGGGAGATGTGTGATCGTTCAAGATGTTCAAAACGGAAATGTTTACACATGTTTCGTGTTCTCATGTTTATTGCTTAGCAATTTCGATGGAGAAAATAGATCCCTGGGGATTCCACTTGACACTTGGGTAACCCATTTCCAGATGTTTGTTGTTGTTTCAACGCCCCTTAAACCATGCAAATTCACCATGAATCCCGAGAAAAATGGTTATTTCGAACAGATTTCCCTACTTCAAATTCCAGATAAATGCTACTCTCTTGTAATTTGGCATAGCTATGGAAAATGGCCCATTAGTTCGATGATAGATCCCTACTTCATTTTCCCGTTCGCATTGTGTTAGTCATTACCAGAGATTATACCATGTAGATGGTTCGTTATATCCCAGATTTTTTGGGTTAAATCCCATGAAGTCAAATTACATGACCATATATATATATATATCCCATACATAAAATCCCATATTGTTCATTATATCATCCCATATATTAGTTGCATCCCATTTGTTAGTAAACAACCCACCTTTTTTTCCCATATTTTGCCCTTGAAACGATCCATCGTATCCTTTAGGTGCCCTTGGGGATGCGCAGCAATGGTTTTACGCCCTGCAAGTGCTGGTGGAACTGGAGTCGAGGCGGGAATGTCTTTCAAAATACTTTGGTTGTTGCTTACTAACGGGAATTATACAACCTGGATTCTTGGCAATTATTATGCGTATAGGGATTTCCGCAACATTCAAGAAAACTAGGGGTTTTACTATAAAAAAGAAACCAGTTGTTTGGCCAACAAGAAATTGGAAATTGAAGCAGCTAACAGGGGGTATGCAGATTGTTTTGGCAACAAAAACTGGATAGATTTAAAAAGACATGGGGATTCAACTTAAACACTGTGGGGAGTCAAGCAACAGAATGGTGTTTCAGCATTGATAGTTCGTTAGCAACTGGGTATATACTCTCTTTATGGGATGGGACAACCCCTCTTAAATTGATTTACCCTCCGGTAGTTTAGCATCGCTTTGGGAAATGGTCCATGTAGTTCGATGATAAATCACTACTAAAAGTTAGAAATGATGAGTTTGAAATTCGCACACTGTGAGTCATGCCAGAGGGTACTAACATTCATAGATGGTGAGTTATATCAAGTGATATCAAGTTATATCAAGTTATATCCCCTATGAATCTTCCATTTCTATATCATTTGTATACATATAGATTACATAGATCTATAATCCCCATTTGTCCATTATATAGATGTACATGTATATATTTATATACAATCCATTTGTAGATGGGAGAACCTCAATGGCTTTACCAAAAGCCAGGTCTCCAGTCGTCCCAGGTCGCAAGCCAACTTGGTGTCCTACAATGCCCTCAGCCACGCCATCCTGGAGACAGCATGGAGCAATGCCCTGGAAGTGTTGGAGGTCACTGGTTGGCCAAAGAATTTGGTAAATCCATTAAGGGAGGTTGTCCCATCTATAAATGGATTGTACTATGATGCCATGGGATTCCAAGCACCAAGAATTGGAAAAGTGGGGGCATTTCACCAGGATCTAGGATAAATGGACACGTATGAGGACTTTACGCTCCCCATTATTTTTTGGTATCGGCCATTAAATGTCAATCCAAGAATTTAGATGCCTCATTCTATCTACTTTGAAAGCCCCATCAATTGCATCAATCCCCATAGATTGCTTATTAAATCCCCCACAACATCCCCATTAGACATCCCCAACTCCTCAACCAGGTCGCCATTGGCGCCGCCCTGCAGCTGAGCGCGGTGTCCTACGGAACCCTGCTCCGTGCGGCGTCGGATGGGAATGGATGGCCGCAGGCCATACACACCGTGCGGCAGATGGAAGGAAGGACTGCGTGGGAGCAATTCAATGGAATACTTGGGTATGAATGAGGATAATGAAAGGGGATGAAAGGGGATTTATAAGTTTATCCACGATTTATTGGGGTTCAAGCTACGACCGCACATGACATCACATGACTAAGTTTGTCAGTTCTTTGCGTTGACCCTTACCAACACAGCCCACGTCGAACAAAACCACTGGTGAAAGATAGTAAGCATGTCGCCATGTAGCCATTGCAAATTGGCAGCGACGATTTCTCATCACCCATCACCGACGTTGATACAAGTCGAGGCCCCCCAGTTTACAATAGTTTACAAAGCCACTAAGTATAGTTTTATTCCCCATAAACCCTAGTGAAAACTATGGTATACTATGGTTAACTCACTTATAAGTCAACTTAGTCAACTTAGCTATCGGTGTCTCACCCTATAGGGGATCCCATCATTGTGCCCCTTTCGATTCAGGATGCCATTGAGCCTGGAATGTTTGGGCAGCACAGTAGCGGCCACCACCTGGCCCCTTAGTGTGGCGCTGGTTTCTCAATGGAAGGACAGCAGATGGCGTTGGATGATTGTAGTTATTTAATGACAAATGGATATGGGGATTGAATGGTTAAAAGTTGCTGGTTTTATGGGAATTTCACGGTTTAGTGTGGGTCTTAGCGATGAGCAGTGGCTGCTAAACCCCTGTTGATCGATGATTTGAGTTATTTATACAATGAGGATTTAGTGATTAAAAGTTGATGGGACACCAGTTGGTACCATGGGTAATAACCGTCGTGTAGCTGAGTTATGCATGGAATTGTCCAAAGAAAATGGGTGAAACCACCCACAGGTGCCCACCTCTTGAAGGGAACCGACAGAAGAAAAAATTGTCAGGAAAAAAAACCTTGGTTTCCAAGTCATGGGCAGTTTACCATCCATTAAGAACCACTGGGATCGATTGCATCATTTGGAGTTTGATGTTCCATCCGAACCACTGCAATGCTCCGCAAACTTCGCCGCGGTAGGAGCAGGGACAGCGGCCCAACCTCCAAATCCACAGCGCGTGTGACTTGGCTGTGATTTTTGGGGATGAAACAAGAATGTTCCTTTTTCGTTAACAGCAGTAAAATGTTTGATAAATAAATGTAAATACCCAATGTTTGATGATTTTTAAACGAACACATCTAGTTTCGGGGTTCCAGATTTCCCGAATGGTCTTTCAATGGTGGCATCAGAGCAGTTCACTGGACACTGAGGCATCACAGGGTCTCCTTGGCACATCTCTCAGCACCTTGGCAGAGGGAAGGGAACCCATTGATTGGTTTAGCCACATCACTCAACAACTATAATGGGTTAAGCCATATTCAGCCCCAATAATATCCAAACTGGTTTGGTGAGGATGTTTCACAACGAAGTTTTCCCGGTGTGTACCAGATGGTCTCCTTTCAGTCTTGGCTTGTGGATCAGTTGAAGATGCATAGCCAGTGGGTCAGGCATAGCAGTTTGTTGAGACATTGAAAATATTGTGTTGGACAAAATTTGGGTCCCAAAAATCACAATTTCGGTGAAAAAAATCATGATGGACTGAGATAACTTGGGGGTTTGCCCAAAATGTTCAGGTACCAAACCCATATTTCAACATCATTTTTGGTGAAATCCCCACAGCTTCCCCGGTTCGTGGCACAGCTAAGGCATCTCTTTGGGGCCTTGCGATCTCCAGATCTGGTCGCCTTTGGTGCTGCCATGACTGGTGATATCGGAATCCAGTTGATAGACAGTATGACTTCCCTTTACCAATAGGCTGATATTATGAATTGTGATCCTAGTCACAATATATATATATATCCTAATCACAAACTGAACATTGATGATGTTCCATATTTCTAGATGATTTGATGATCATGAATCAGTTGTATTTGATATTGTGGGATCAACTGAACCATCATTGAACCATCATTGTCCCATTGCGGGAATCCCCATGGATTTCCCATGTGTTTTCCTCGTTTCAGTCCAGGACGTCTGGCAACTGGCCTGCGAGCCTGGCTCCTTGGTTGAGATTAAAAATGTGGAATTCACCAAGCAGACTTGGGATTTCACCATCAGGTCGCGAGCATCATAATGAACTTTGGTGAAGGCTAGTTTAATGCTTGATTTGCTGCTCATCACAATCACCTCACCATCATGTTTGATACGTTGGACACCGTTGTTCGGCGAGAAATGATCATACTTTGCCCAGTTGATGTGGATCTTCAAAACACCAAAGATGAGAGCAGTCACCAGTGAAAGATTGCCCATGTTTGAGGACATGTGGTTTATGTCAACCCTCGTTTGCTCGGTAAAGGCTACATGGTATGGTCAAAACCATGGCACCCCGGTGAACACCAGCTGCTAAATGGATGTCATCAACAAAACATGCTACAATAAGGTGTTGATCCATAGCCAATGTTAATCTCACCAGCCAAAACTCAGGTCTTTTGCTGCTAGTATCTAAGATTGTCCGTGTTTTAAGGCATGGTGCTTGGTCCTCCCAAATAGCATACCGCTCCGTCGGAAATCGGGGCCATGCATAGACGTCCCATGAACCTAGTGTTCGAAAAAGCATGATTAAACTCACATGTTTCGCAACCATTATGGCAAATGATGAGCCCCTTCACCTTTAGATACCCAGCAAAAACTGGTCAAAAATGTGCCTATTCGTTGTATAAAAGAATTTCATATTTGGGAAAAGGATTACCTACCGTGCTGTTCACCCCTTGGGCACCAGGGTGACAGAAGATCCTTAGGTTCTTCTCTGCAACTCGCACGAAGCACGTTTCGTTCCCTCGGTCGCGCTGTGTGTAGCATCCATCAGTGCCTGCGAAAGGCGGGCGACCTGCCGGACGAGTCCCAGTTTTTTGTCGGCTACAGTAAATCTCGCAACCCAAAAACACGAAAGAACTGATCTACTTCAGGACCAACGGATTGAAGGAGTCATGTTTTAAGTACTGGTCCAAGTATCCATCATCGTTCCTGATTACATTTCCACTGTGACTGCTGCTTTAAAGTCTCCAGTTTCCTCGGCGAAATGAGTATATGTTTGTTCTTTGGTTGCAACCACTACCCTCTTCATCTCACCCTGCTTAAAGTCCCATCAGTCAACTCACATGTCGATGTTTTTTCCTATGAACTGAGGGTTTCCCGACATGGGTTTATTTGAAAACGGATACTCCAAAATGTTGATGGCAGATCACCACTTTCGGACATACCCACACCTCATTTTGTTGATCATGTTCCCATTATATCACATTAGACCACCATTTTCCCTGGTTAAATGTTGATTTCAGTGGGTCAAACCTTATGTTCGAAACCGGCGGATTTTGTCCAAGCAGGTCTGCTGCTTGGCAGCCAGCCATGTCTTTGCTCCACGAGCGAGCTGACGGGCTGGAGGTTTGGTGCCTTAGGACGTGATGCACGAAAGATGGTTTGATGATGTGGTGAGTAAAAACGTAAAATCATAGATGATTTATGATGATTTTACCATATTTTCCCAGTTCAAAATCATGATTTTCCAGTTCGCTGTGTTAAATAATCAGAGGAGGGTTGATTGATTTCTTTTGATGGTTGGATCCTCCAGACTGTGAATTTGACGATGAAAAGTTGAGATTGGATAACACCATGGATGGCTATGGCGTGTAGCAGATCCACGAGAAGTTGGTTGATACGGTTGCTGGTCGACAACTTCAAATGCTTCTCAGTGTTCCGATTCCACAAACTTGGACAAATTATCCAATTAATGTGGTAAGCCCAATGCCATAAACCATCCACAAGAGAGATTTATGAAGCTGGGTATTCCCCTCGTAAGAGGATTATTGAAAATGACCCCCAGTCATGGTTGGTTAGTGGGGGTGACTATGGTATTGGCTTGTCGACATTGTGAAGATATCCTCGGGATGGCTTGAAACCAGCAGGTATCCAACGGTGCAAATGTTGTCATATCATTCCACCTAACAGCTACAGGGTTGCCAATGGTTGTCATTTTTCAGTTCCGTATCTCCCCACGTTTCTGCATTAGACGCGTTATGTTTGTTGGGAAACTCCCCATAACCTGCGTCAGAAGCAGAAGCTCAAATCAGCGGTAGGTGGCAGCGCACAACACCGTGATCAGTGCGTGTGCCTTGCGCTTGCGGCGATTGGGGGGGAACAGGTGTAGCTATAAGTGAGTGTAGAAGAAAACTGGGGATACAACGGATAATGGCGTAAACCCAATGCCAATATATGGGTTCATCATTGAGTATACCCCCAGAAATGGGATAACCTCAAATCGCCTCCAGTCACGGTTGATTAATGGGATGTTTTATTATTGGGTTTACCACATATATCCTGGATTAAACTTAAGGTTTGTAACACGCAAAGATGGATAGAACCAAAGAAAGTATCAGCAGTTGGCCCAATTGGCAACCGGGTTGAAGTATGATGTCAACCGTGGATGAATGTTGACACCTCGTTGTTCAATTTATTTTGATAGAGGATGATATACAGGATGATATCCCTTTTTTTGGGCCCCCGAATCATACAACTAGGGGGTTCACGTTCCATGCTCAATCCCTGCCACCGGGATGCCCATGAGTCAGATGTTGGATTACAAAACCATCCAACTGTGGATATATCCACCATAAAAACTGGTTCACCTATATTAACCTACTTATAAACCAATATATCCTTAGGCCCTTGGAAACTGGCCCTGTGGCAAGGTGCGAAGGCCTCGCAATGGCAGACTGCCTTGCAGATTTTGTCCACCATCCCAGAGGCGAAGCTGCTATGGTGTGAAATATTCAGGTTGTGATAGATCTGGCCGTTAGGTTGGTGGTTTCTGGCATGGTTCTTTTCTATCCCAATCCCAATCCATCTACCCTCTGGTAAACTAACATAGCTATTGAAAATAGCCATTTATAGTTGATTTTCCCATTAAAAATGGTGATTTTCCATAGGTATGTTAGTTTACCTGAGAGTCTCGCCATCAGTTGGAAAATGGGCCAAAACTATGAGCCCAGGCAAAGCTTGAGATCAACACCATCTCCATGACGCTCCGCGGGAAATCCTAGTGTTTGATTGTTCCCAGTGGGTAAAGCCAATACGTTGTTCAGGGAACTTGGGGGGTGCATCCTGGGTAGTAAGCAGGCAGTAAGTAGGTAGCATTACAAGCCAGTTGTATAATGTTATGTATGTATATATATATATAGATAGATAGATAGATTTTCATATATCGAATCTCCCCACTGAGATTAATGGGTTACATACACATACACATTATACATGATACATACCACATGATCCATGATGCATGATACATATGGCATAAGACAAAATACATATACGTGTAGATAATATATTTGCGTATGCGGGTCATAGACCAGATACGATTCCTAGAGCTCACCCCATTCGATGCATCGCCCCAAGGAACGCCTCCATCAGCGCCTGCGAGATGCTTGCGACCAAATTTTTCTGGTGAGTTTACCAGCAACAAATGGAGATTGAGCCACCCAAATTGGGGGTTGAACTAGCAGATTAATGTACTTTGAATGAAATCAATGCGGAATTTCAGTGGCAATCAATAGATTTCGGAGTTGTTGAGCCTAAAAAATGGGAGATGTTCACCAACCAAAACAGTTTTTTCCAGGGTGGAATGATTCACCAATTCGCAGAATCAGCAACCGAGGAAGGTGAAAACTGACATCAGTGTGATTCTTCTTTGTGCCCAAACGGTCATGCTCCGCAATGCCAGGGTTGTCTTTCAAAATACGGAACCCATACGGAAACCATGGGAAACCCCGAAATCCAAAGGTTTTTGTTGGATGATATCGCAACATCCCTATGAAAATGGCCCATCAAAAACCTCAGGAAGGCGGCCCAGTGGCACAACGCCTTGCAGCTGTACCTCTCGCTACCTGCGATGTTTTTGGAGGTGCCATGACTTCTCCACCACGAATACTCTCTGGTCATCGAGAAATGGGCCAAAAATACCAATGGATTTCATAGCTAATTTGATAAATATTCATCATCTAGAAATGGGCAAATGGATTGCGTAGCTAATATTAAATTCCAGAAGGGTATGCCAAATTGTAGGAAAACCCGCTTTTGGGACATGTTTGATGCGGACCCTGGTGCAATGATTATCCACACCCAGGGCCAGGAACAGTGCGGATGACACAATCGTAGATCTTCAGAAAATTGTTGGGTGGCTAGGAGTGGTTCGAGATCATGATTCACAGAGGTTTGTCATTCCCACTTTGAGCATACCAAAAACATCCGCCAGTTCTTGGCTTTCAGAAACCATCTCCTTGATCCCCAAGTCTCGAGGCCGACTGCATTGCGTGCAATGCGCTTATCAGTGCCTTTGAGAAATCTGCGTCTCGGTATGATGTATCCTCGGGGGTTGTACCCCCCTTGCTGCCTGGATCGCTGATCAAAGCCGGCATACAATCTGGTAAAAGCTTAGCTTTCCTGATTTTGATCTCACTGAAAGCAATGATCAAAAAAATGGGACCATGCCATGCAGGTCTCCGCGATACTGAGACAAACATTGCATTTGCGTTGTCAGAATGCCGATTTTGATTGGTGAATCTTCCATTGATTGCGGATAAAAGCCTCGGCTGGTTAAGTCCCAAATGGTTGTAGGTTAAACATGGTTAAACGGTTAAACCCCCATTTTTTGCAAGTTCAATCCCATTTTGATCGGATCTCCATGGTGCCTAGGCGCCCCATGGCTCCCAGGCCCTCTGGACCATGGCGCTGCACTTCCTGCACGACTTCCTACAGCAACGGCAGCAGCTGGACGTGGTGGCCTTCAATGCCGCCATTAGTGCAGCAGCGACTGGGACCCAATCGGATGTTGAGTTGGGTAGAAAAATTGTGTTTTGTCCCATCAACAACTGGGGGGTTACCATCCAAAACCCTGGGGTAATCATCAAAGAATATGGTTTTAATGTGGATGATTTTGAACGTCGGAAATCATGGGTTTCAGTTCGGTGTTACATGGTCTTACCGTGAAAGAATTGTGGTTTTACCATTGAAAATTGTTATTCTGGGTCCCCCATTGGAGGTTTGTCTTGAAGGTTCTCAACCTCCAATTCTGATCGTTGTAAACCCAATGCCATAAACCTTCTTTTTCAGGGGGATGGTTCGAAAATAATCCACCGCTGTTTGATTGAGGCTGGTCTATGGCTTTGGGTTTACAGTTCACAACATTTCTTGGTTTCAAACATCCAAAAACCCAAAAATCACAGATTAGCCAAACAAAAATGGAGGTTAAGCGTCTAAAAATTTGAGGATTAAACCATCAAAACTGGTTGTTTGACCGCCAAAAAACGAGGGTTGGAAGCGCTTGGTTGGTTTGGCTTATGGGAAGATACTTCCGATGACCGTACCTCAGTTTCCTGTGGCCCAATGGCCCCGGGCGCCTTGATCACTGCAGTTTTTGGTCCCAGTGGCTGAGGAGAAATCTGGACATTGGCAAAGTGCTTTATGCATCCTGTCGGACATGCATGGCTATACCGTGCAGGACCATGGGATACCTGCAGAGCTGGTGGAAGGGATTCGTAGGCCAAATCTTGGTTGGACATGAAGATCCAGTTGGATTGCCCGGAAATCTGTCCAGTTTTGGGTTTCTGGCCAACACCTGCGACAGCTTTCTCAGAGAAACCGATTGCCATTCGATTTTCCTTTGAAACGGCAACTGAAAAAGTGCAGTTGAGAAAGAAAAGTTGACCAATAAAATCAGCTATGCACATCCACAGTTGCAGCTGAAGGTGGAGTTATAAAAGGCCATACATAGTTGTAGGGGGTTCTTACAATGGTTATACCATGTTATACCCATAAAGATCACCCCAATCCTGCACCCCAGGAGTAGAACCCTCTAGCGCCTGACAGGCAGATCGCATCACCTTCAACGCGCTCATCTCTGCCTGTGAAAAGTCTCCTGGCGTCGATCAATGGGTTGGGTATACTGGTGGCCTGCTGTGACCGTGTTGATGCAAGTAGATATCGATATTGATACTGATATACGGTAGATATAGAGTGCATTGATATATACGCAAAACAATCTACAGAAATGTTCAAGAATATATACAATATATCTATATATATACACAGGCATACATATATATATACTTATATATATATATACATACATAAAGATATGCTAATGGAATTCTCCCTCTCGCTTCAGGCATCAGGCTGATTTGGGACCCATTGAGGTCGGCCATGTGGGACATCGCTTTGCAACTCCTTGAAGATTTCCAGTTGATGAGAGGCGGAGATGGCGGAGACGCCAGGAACTGTTTCAAGTTTGTTGGAGTTGGGATTTTTTAGTGCGTTGATTGGCACAATCAGAGTTGGAGATGTCTCAAAATGGGGACCTGTGACAAGTGCACATTTTTTCTGCTTTGATCACGTTGAGCCCTAGTTTCGCAATCGGTTTTGGTTTTTGAACCCATTTATACAAGTTGCGACCTGGGTTTATCCTAGATACAACTTGGTTATAAATCCTATAGATAAGGCCAGTGATATGAATATAAACTCAGCGTTTATGTATGATCTAGTATTGATAGCTGGATCTAGTAGCAGTTGTAATGATGAAATAGGGTGAACATACCCAATTATTATCATGGGTTCATCCTATAGAAATATAGGACTGGGTTTTAGATCCTATGAACAAAGCCAGTCATATAATATGTATATATATATATATATGCATACATCCATACATACATCCATACATCCATCCATCCATACATACACTCTATAACACACTATAACACAATATAACTATATATATATATACAAGCATATACGGATTATTATCCAGTTGCCTACCTGGAGTAAGCTCACCCCATCACCTCCATGGCACCAGGCCGCTGTGATGAGTTCACCTGCAGCGCTGCCATCAGCGCCTGTGAGAAAGGCGAACCACGACTGGGAACTGGGACTGCTGCGGACTGCTGGATTTCTTTGTCTCAAAATTATGGGAGGTTGACAAACAGTTTGACCATGAAAATTCGTACGTGACTAGCGAGATAACTTGATATAAGTAATCCATATCTAGTGATATAGCTTGATATAAGTAATCCATAGCAGTGAGTGTTTGACAACGAAAATGATGACATTATACAACGCATAAATGATAGGGAAAGCAACTGTGAATAGTTGGTGATTTGTTTGAAGCTGCTTGCCATTTTCATGGCTTAATTTATGATAATGCAACAATAAGCATTAGTAGGTCAAAAAGATGTGTTTTTTGTTGTCGCCATTTTGTGATAGTAGGTTGATAGTCTTCTCATGATATGACGATGATGAATGCTGAAGATACAAATGCTGTTGATATTGATCGAGTTGATGCTGGTGGTGATTATGGTGGTGATGGTGGTGGTGGTGGTGGTGGTGCTGCTGCTGCTGGTGCTGCTGGTGCTGCTGGTGCTGCTGGTGCTGCTGGTGCTGCTGGTGACGGTGATTGATGGAGCCTGAGAGATGCAAAAAGCGCAAAGACTTGTGAACGAGGTTGTGTATCTATCAAGTTTGGAGGTTTGGATGAAATATGCTGTGTGATTTTCATCCATCTTGCGGGTTGTTGCCCATAGCTATAGCTCAAACACATGGCAATGTTGTGCAACATCACAGATAGACAGGTGCTGTGTGATGAAGGTTTTGTGAAGACTGCTGATGCAGATTCCTGCAACGCTTTGTAGGTGTATGAGTGTTTTTCATAGAAGCTATTGTTCAAACCTAGCTAGTTCGAATTTCGGCCATGTGGATGAAGAGACGGAAAGATCATTGATCCATCATCGCAGATCCTGATTTTTTCCATCTCAAATCATGAAAATGGCAATAAATTGTCAGATCTCATCAATTGATTTCACATCATTTTCCCCAAAAGTTTTCTCCAACCCTCATGGCTCAGAGGCTTTCAATGGCCTTTGGCACTGGATCTCCTTTGGCCACTTGGCTCGGCTGGTTTCCCTGGGTAAATAACAAAACGATATGGAAAGACATGGTTTCCCTAAGAGAGGATCTGCAAATGGTGGGAGTGTTGGGTATTTCTTTGTCATTTTGATGGTGATTCTCTGAGATGGTTGGTTCATTTGTGAAATTATGCAACCAGATGGGAGGATACCAATTGGATATCAACCTACTTACTACTATATTTAAGTCGTTCAAGACCTGCTTATGCACATTTAAACAAGCGCGATGATGGCGTTTCTATGTATGGCACCGAATGATTTGAACCATAAAATCCATGTTTGCGCAACTTCTCCAACCTCTGCAGAATTGCAAAATGTCAGGTGGGTATCACAAAACTCTACAACGACACCTCCAGCCGCAGAAAGGGCAAACACCACTCATGGTTAAACTTAAAAACACAATCTTAGATGGTTGGTATACTATCCCCATTTCTTGCCCATGAACCTGGGCAATTACCTTCAAAAACGGATTGGCTTTAGCTGTTAGCTCCTTAAGTGTTTGGGGATGATACTGGATGACTCTCACCTTTTGACGTTAAACCCAGCAGTTCACCAGCAGTTTGACCCATCATTCGCAATGGTTCTTACCAGTTTTACCCACTGTTCATAAGTTCTGTAATCATGTTGACCCAAAATTTGTTGCGACACCATGGGTCCCCAAAGCTCCATTGCTAGTCACCGCCTTGGCCTCCGACCTCCTCTATGCACGCTGTTAAGATGGGAGATACTCCAAGATATACTGTACCCTCCAGAAATCAAACATGGAAAATCTCAGATTGAGTTCAATGATTTTCTCAATTGCTTCTGCCCATAGGAGATGTCCACAGATTTCCCAGACCCGAGGCAGATGGAGAGTTTGGCCCTTCAGATGGACGCCATCGCCTACAATGCGGTGCCCCAGCGGGAAGCGATCGGGGCCTGTGTCACCTGCGGGGTAAAGCCAAGTTCATGTTGGTAACATCTTGAACTTAATATTGGTAAGTGGATTTCTGTTGGTGAAGCCATCATTAACTTTGAATATTGGATTTTTTGGCCTGCAAAAATGGCGGTTTGACCTGCAGAACTCTTGGTTTTAAGAGCAGAACATGGTGTTTAGCCAGCAGAAATGGTGATTGAACCGAAACAAAAGTGGGGATTTGAACCATGAAAGATGGGGTAGCCGGGTAGCTAATGATCATCAGTGGCAGTTCTTGGCTGAAAGATCCAGTTGAGTTCTAGGTTTAGATTTGTTCTTTGATGATTTCCAGTCGGTGTCATGATGTGATGCTCTATGCATGGTGAGATGATGATCCAGATGAAGTTTCGTATGTTTTCAGCAGGCTGGCTCTGTCACCGACCAGTGAATCTGTGTGGATCATCGAATGTTCCTTCGGTCCTACGGTGTAACCTGGGTATGTCTGGCAAATTGTCGCTGTCCACTTAGACCCAGCCATACATGTGTCAAGCTACAACCATTTTGTAAGCGATATGTTTTGGAGCTATAGACCCAATAGTCCTCCCATTTCATGGGTTATACCTCCAAACTTTGTTGGAAAGTTGGAGATCAAATATTCCTGTTTGGTGAACTATCTCAATCAGATCGTCCCTTTTTGTTGAAGCGTTCATCATCTCCTCCGATCTCACCAGAGGGGACTTTCGACGATTTCTCCAGGCCATCAGTGCCTGTGAGAAGGGCTTCCAATGGAGGAAGGCCTTGCATCTACTGAGCCTCATGGAGCAACGAGGCCACGAAAGCAGTGAGGATGAGACTTTCATCACCCGTAAATGGACATGGTATTTAGTGTATATTGGTGTATATAAATTATGTATGTAGGAGGTCTTTACATTATTCATTGGTCAGAAACTGTTTTTGATTGACATGTAAATATATACGTACAATGATGTGACCTTTGTTAATATTTGCTAGTCGCTATCTGTCCCCTTCAGAGAAGTCAAATACCAATCAAAATGGTATGAGGTGCCTCGCAAATGTCCCTGCAGGTAGCATCATCACCTATGCAGCTCTGATCACAGCCTGCGGGAAATGTGAAGAATGGCGACAGGTGCCATCCTTGTGATGGGTTTTCCGCAGCAAAAATTGTTTGTGTAAGAAAAATGTGGATTTAGTCAACAAAAGTGGGAATGAATCAACCAAAATGGGGATCTGAGCACATTTTTTAGGGACCTCGCAACAACCTCAGGATAGATGATGGTGAGTAGGGGCAACCATCCCGAAATTGGCTTAGGTTTGGGAATTCTTGTCACCCACCTCAACTCCATACGCTCCAGCTTCTGGAGGTCCCCGATGTAGTGATGACTCCGATTGCGAATGATACCCTATTCATCAGCCGGGTCACTTATTGTAGAGCTTAGCACACCGGTCTGCTGGAAAGGTTGGGTGTCTAGGATGAGGCCGTGTTCCTGCTGTTATCTGGATATGCCATGCGCACGCAAGCTTAGTGAAACGCGGTGCTTTCATGTTTGCAAGTCCATCACTATACCTGCTAAATCTTTTTGACCTAGCGCAATTTCTGCTTTGGGATCCTCCCAAACCATCACGGAGAACCGATACTGGCTGATGGTGCTACCATTTGAGATTTCTTTTTCCTGACGCAGGGGCCGGAGGATTTGTATTAATAATCAATCATCAATAGTTGATTATGTTTTTTGGAGTATCACAATCCCGAAAGTAAACAAAAACAGCATATAGATTCCAATCATAAATCCCTACCCCTCTCAACACTGGATGTGCAGGTCCAAGCCTTGTTGGATGAGTTGCAGAGCTGTCAGATGGAAGCGACCCTTGGTGACGGGAGCACGGTCAAGTGATGAAGGGCTGGTGGTTTCACTGCTTTCGATATGTTTCGATGAGAATGAACGATACCCAAGGTTGTACAATCCTCAAAAATAAACTCTTAGAGGGGTGCCTGCAGGCAGTTTTCTTGGCGCCACCAGGTTGTAGAAGAATGGAGGAGTGCTCTACAAATATTTCAAATTGTTAAGAGATCATACTAATCATATGTCCCAGCTTTTTGTGGCACACTCGTGCAATGACACTGCACGATCCACCATGCGTTGTCGATATGTTCACAGTTGGTATTTTTCAGGTAGAATACATATATATATATATTATGATTGCCGCTTATGTTGGAGAAGACACTGATCCTGTTCGTTTCATCAGGCCAGGGAACCGTTTGTTTCATCAGTGGAACATATCAATTTTGTAGATGATGTTCCTCCATTTCCCCATTCAAAAAAACAAACAGTATTGTGGCATGTCCCATGACCATGTTTGATTATAAGAGGCTCTGCCACCAAACCAACCCATTGAAAGTGGAGCAGCAGCCCCTCCTGCAAGGAATTCAATCACCTGCAACGCCGTGATCAGCGCCTACCGCAAGGCGCCACGACATCCAACCAGCAATGTCTTGTGTATGGGGCAGAGCCCAATTTATACTAATTTTTAAAGGGAAAAACTGGTGAAATATGCGAAAATGGATCATTTGTCAGTGGATTTAGGGGAAGTCAAGAAATTGAAGAATTTAGTGCTGGGTTGGACTGATTTTGTAATTGATCATCAATTTGGTCACGAGCCAGCTCTTATTGGGAGCCACTAACCAACCAGGAATGAACATCCAAGTTTGATCGGTTTCTCGTTTAAACAGGAACCACTCCACTCTTTCCTTGGTTTCTGCAAAGTGATGGTCATTGATTTTGAGATAACTTTGGGTTCAAAGTTTTCTAGACCTTTGACTGAAGCCCATTTGAAATTTTCGGTGCCAACACCTATCAATACCAGGCGGAAGAGTGGCAGCTGGCCCTGGCTTTCTTTCAGAATCTGCAAGAAACCTTTGCACCCATGGACGCGCCCCGGCCGCAATCGTCCCAAGAACCGGGCATGGCGTTGATGCTAAGCTTGAGATGGGTTTAATACCCCAAAATGTTGGGCAAAGAAAAAGTATAATCCATCACTGGACAAACCCATATCTGACATTGATGGGCATAGCAACTCTCAAGTCAACTGGAATCAGGGGATGCTGGCCCCCTTAGAAGGCTGGAACTGGGCTACTCCCCAATTGAACCGACCAGCATCATCTCAACTAATCCCAGTATCAAACGTTTTCCAGCCCACTTCCGATTGCATCATGAATTTTCCCAACTTTGCTGCTTTCCTCATTATTTTCCATGATTTTTCTATGTGTTTTTCTCATGATTTCCCGTTGTTTCTCAGCATCGCCATCACCGAGGTCCTTACCTTTGCCGCCGCCGCGGACGCTTGCGCCCTCGGCCGCCGCACTGGGCGGCTGACGGAGCTGCTGGATCAGCAGCTGCCGAGAAGGGCCCTGAGCAACCTGAGAAAAGGAACGGCTGGATGGTTGGTATATTTGTTGATGTTATCCATGATGACATATCCAATACTATACAATTGTATATATACATACATATTACAGTGGGAACCATTTAATATATCTATTCTATTCTATTCTATTCTATTCTATTCTAGTGCTTATACTTTCCATGGTGGTATGGAGTTATCTTATATCCAATATGCAGAGAATCGTCTATTAATTGATTTATATTGGGTATTTGTGTATGGTATCTATATATTCCAATATATAACTATATGACTACTATTGGGTATATATGGTATCTATCATTGGGTATCCCATATTGGTTAAAATTCATCATTGTATGGTATATTTGTTGTTTGGGTATGGGAATGTATGGTATCTATATTCCGATAAATCCTAGCTTCTTGGGTACAAACTACCTACAATTGGATAGTGGTAGTATATAACCAGCCACTGGTACACGTAGAACTATTGGGTATATGGTATCTATAATTGGGTATATGACTATTCTAACATAATATCCATTGTCAGGATATTGCATATTGGGTATGGTATCTATATTATGATATAGTTCTAATATATGATTATTGGGTATATGGTTTCGGTTCAAAGTGAGGCCCCATAGTTAGCTAAGTTGCTTTATAACTAGGTGAGTTCTATGGTTTATGGATGTAAACATAGCAAATATTTCGAACTAGTGAACTTAGTTCATGGGTCTATAAATCAACTTATAGCTGTGGGGGCTCACCTTGTTGGTACCGGGATTTGTATGTTTACCGGCATGTTTATCATGTTTCATCCTATATTGGGACAATTTGAAGTAAAATTTCAGGATGTCACCAAGAATCATCGCGTTTTTCCACGGGAGTGTGCTGCATTTGACATCATGAGATAAGCCTTAGCTTTTCAATCGAGATATGCCTTTGTTTGCCCCTTGTCTTCCCCTGTTTAAAACTGGGGAAATCTGAAAGCAAAACTTTAGAAATAGTTCTATGATATGAACCACGCACTTGAGTTGCTAATAAGAAAAACTCCGTATGTAATCAGCCGCCATAGGTATATGCACCCGCGCACGTGTCCTTTGCCAATCTAGCCTCGAAAATCCCAAGTTCTTTGTAGGAAAATCACTCCATCGCAGGTGCCCTGCACGGGTGAGACCCCGGTCTGTGCCACGGTGGGTCAAGGCGGTTGCCCCGGCAGCGGAACCATATAGCAGCAGCGGGTCAAAACTCCAGGAACGAAGGAGTAGAATGAGTAGTTGTCCATCCCAAACTGGGGAGCTGGGTACAACTAGCAAACATGGTGGGATAGAATTAGTTGGTGGTTGGTTTCAAGTATGTTTTAATGTTCATCCCTGGTCTAATGATCCTCATAACTTTTGTTTAGGGTGATTGAACTCATCAAACAACTATTTCGTTCACTTTTTGGCGATGTCCGCACTAGGGTATGAAGGGGTCAAAAACTCCCAAGTGGATCACACAGTGGATCCAAGTGGGATATATCAAGGGGTCAGGGGAGGTGCCTCAAATTACTCGGCACCAACCCTTGTTGGGTGTACATATAAACTCTTTATCGTGGAACAATTCTGACCCCAAAAAAAGATGAGAAAAATGCCACACGGGTCAAAGACCCCATTTTGGAACACATTGCCAGATGAACAATTGGGTGCTTTCCCTTAGAATTCTTTGCTGCCAGGCTACAGCGACCTGGTGAACGGGCATCTTGGACTTTGCGGTACCTGTGGAATCCAACGAAGTTGTGGGAAATAGGGATTCACCCAGGTCAATCTTCCATCAAGATAAAGCCGATCTTTGATTGGAAGCGTGCGAATTTTCCGTCGTAAGATATTGGAGTTGGATTTTGATGTTTCCGTCACTTCAGTCCAACTCATATGTACACCCCCCAAATTTAACATTGCATCTGAAAAACGGGAACGCCAAGATGATTCTAGTACTGGGGATGCCATGTTGGATTCCATGTTAAATTGACAGGGTGGTACATGTTGGCATCGAACGCGATCCGCCAAGGGAGCAGCACACCACCACAGATGATGCCAAGGAATGCCAGGAGTCTGGGAGATCCTTCTGGGGGGATGAGTCAATGTTTATGGGAGCATCAGAATCGGCGGTATGAACATCCATTCATCAGCTATTTTCTTGTGAAAAGCATGGTACGGATTGGGTTTTGTCCCCCAAATATCTAGAAATCAATGGAGCTCATGCGGCCATGGCCTACTCAACATATCTTGGCCTTCCTAGCTCCAGTTTCAGCAGGACAATTGCAAACGCACAGACATTTGTGCTTTCTTTACTTGGCTCCTCAGCTGCACCGCGGTGAGTCAACGGTGAGTCAACGTCCTCAACATCCCAACAGCTGGTCACAACACGCTGAGGTACCCAGACACCAAAGGACTCCGTGGGTGAAGCACTGCTCAGCAGGGATGGCCTGTTCCCATTTTGTTTCGGAAAGTTGCATTTGCTTAAGTATGATCATAGAAGATCATAGATATGCATGTGAAATCAATATAAATCAATGACATATTGTTACATATACATCATATGCAGACAAAATGAGATATATGAGCATTCATGGACATCCACGTGTTTCCTGATGTTTGTTACACCCACGTGTTTCCTTGTCATTTCCCTGTTCTCCTATAGAATTGGGTTTCCCCTTTTGGGAGGATGCTGGCTTCAGAGTTCCTCTGCCATCAAGATGCTGGGCAGAACTACAAAGACTGCTGCGAAGTGACACATTTCACAGAGAAATAGCGCCATGCTGAGCCCAGGAATGTGACCTTCGATGGTGTGATCAGCGGGCCTGTGAGGCTACGGACGCGCCGAAAAAAGACCTCACTGGCCTGGAAATGACCCATTTCTGTGATTCAATCCCCATGTACTATGGTAAATCATTGGTAAATCATTGGTAAATCATTGGTAAATCATTGGTAAATCATTGGTAAATCCATACTTACTATGGTAAATGTAAATCCATGTACTATGGTAAGTATGGTAAGTATGTACCATGTAAATCCCCATTTCTGGTGAACTCCCCCTGTCGCCAGGTGCCCCGGGGATGTCGACGAGGTTGCAGTGGAGACGGTGGTGGACGAGGCGCAGAGTCCCGTGGGTCTAAGGGGACCTTGGATCAGTAGCTGCCATCTACCCCCCCCTGGTTGGTTAATGGTGGTTTTAACCTTGAAAATATGGAGGATATAAATGATATAATTAAATACTTAAACCCCTGTTGGTTGATGATTTATTGTGATTATAGTCATTTACTAGGGATGTTTGTCATCAAAATATCTGGATAGAAGTGAATGCAACTGATAAATGATGGTTGGTTGATGTTTGGTGATTAAAATATACTACCCAATATGGGTGAGCAAACCCATTGATCCCGACTAACCGGCCGGTACAAAGGGACAGCAGTGGGTTTTGCACACTGCTCATTTGAGCCATAAAAGATAGCTCTATTAAGCGGTTCATTTAGGGGGTTAATACCCCTGGGGATTTATGGAGGCTTAACGATCCCAATTTTGGAGTTTGAGACAAAATCACCAGTAGGGGATGAAAAACTATAGTTTAGATAAGGGTTCTAATCATCAAAATTAGGGATTTTAGCATCCAAAATTTGAAAAACCGGGATCTAACTTATGTATGAAATGAGATATGTTGAGTTTTACCATCAAAATTTGGGGATGTAGCATGGTTTAACCATCCTGTCATGGGGATATTCAATCTGAAGTGGAACATGTTTGATGGTTGTTTGCTGGGGTGTTACCTACATCAAGAGGCTGCTTGCTTATGGTTGTTGAGAGGGACGAGCGGGTGGTAACCATATGTGATGTTTGTTGTGGTATCACCATTTGAAATTGTGATTTCACCAGCAAGACATAGGATATGAAGCAGAACTGGTAATGAAAAGTGTAATGCAGCCATGGCAGTTTTTCAAAGTGTTGCGAAATCACAAGTTGTTTTCCGTTTTGGCCTTGCTTTTTGGGACCGAAACCCTAGTCTTGGGGCTCATAACATTTTGAACATGATTTTTCTTGATTCATGTTCTGTTCGGGAAAGTCTTAATCACCGAAAATGAACGGAAACCGCAGCGCAGACTTAAATCGCAGGTGCAGGGTTGAGCATGGACCAAGTTTTGGGTTCATTTTGAGATCATGACAGAATAGCTCAGGTGAAGACTGGAAAAGTGGGAAAGGTGGTCGAGGTGCTGCGGGCGCATGCTGGTGAGTTGAGCTAAGAAAGGAAAAAATCTACATTGAACGATGGAACTCCCTTATGTGAGGATGGAAATGAGCACTGAGAGGACTTGTCATTTATAATTTGATTGGTTGTTTCATTTGTTTTCCTGATGTTTTTTTTCTGAAAACTTCCCACAAATTGTAGTTTCCAGATTTGGGCCAAATGCATTAGAATCAGCTCGAGCAAACGCAAGCATCCCAATCGACCATCATGTTGGATTCGCCTTGCCAATTGGGATGACCTCTGTTAATCAAACATGGCTAGCTGGAAAATCCCCAAAGTACAGGGTCATTTAAGAGTGGGAAAATCATCGAAGTAAATTCCAGCAAACCATGTTTGATTAGCAGAGGGTCGTATTATATACCATATCAATCCCTTCCCTCTTAAAAACCCCCATGAACCACGGTTCAGTCGGAATTTGCACATATTTGGGACCGTTAACCATGGTGGTGTAACGGGGGATGGGGATTAATGGATCATATTCCGCCAGCGGCCAGACCTTAAATAGCAGCACCGGTGCGAGCTTCCCCTGGCGTCTCGGCAGACGTTTCGTGCAGGGAAATCTGGCTGTGTTTAATGGGATTTAATTGTGGGATTTTGTGGGATTAATAGGGATTTCATAGGGGATACAATGGCAATTCAATCAGATTCAATAAAATTATGATGGATACCCTCCAGCAAACTATCATAGCTATGGAAAATGGGATGAAAATGTCCCATTTACAGAGCATTCACCTATTTCAAATGCAGCGCTTCCATCGCTGTGTTGAATCACTAGAGGGTATACCCTCAAAACGGCAATTTTTTCATGAGGGCAGATGATAATCCATTTGACTTGGGGGTGCCTTATTTTCAGTCAAATCATACAACTGAATCTTGATGGCTTCTGGATGGTGAAAAAATATGAAAAAATCTGAAACATCATGTTTTGGCCAGATGGATGGTTTCAATCACAATCTGAGTGCAAAGACCGACATAATCATCTCGCCACAGAGTGGTGGTATTTCTATCACATAGCCGCTGGCAGATGGAATTTGCATCTCCAAATATTCTTGAGGGGGCCATTCTATGGTCCAAGACCAATGTGTTAAACTTGGTCGGAAATCTCTGGGCCCAGCGGGAGCAGGTGAGCAAAAAGTCACATGGAATCCTGGAAGTGGAATAGCCTAACCGCGCTGGAAGTTGATGATGTTCCTTGTCATGGTAGGGTAAGTGTTTCACAAGATAAGGAACGAATATTATGTGACTTGTATCAGATATAAGTAGGATATGTCACTTATATCAGATAAAAGTCACACAAGAACTTAATCAGACGGACAATTAATATCGATAAAGATAATAATGGAATATCTTTAAACAATGATAATCACCATATAGGATATCTTGAAAGATAATGATTCTCCCGAACAGCTGGATGAATCTGCAAGGTGGGCCTGGGTGTTGATCGGCTTGGGCATCGCCGTTTGCGGTCTGTGCATCCTGTCCTTCATTTGTCTCTCGGTGAGGCCGTGGTGGCCATGGCGCAGGGGATGGGATCCCTATTTGAGCCATTAAGGATAGCAGTTTATAGATGAAACCAAAAGAACATGGTTTTTAGAGTCTTTTTGTAAAAACTCTCCGCATAAACTGCACATGTATATACACGATAAGACTACCCTGCAGCGTTGGTTCAAAAGGATCAGGTGCTTACCGGTTTGTTAGCTGTTTACCTTGCCCCATTGTAGTATAACATACTATTGTGGCTGGCCTGGTAAACTACAGGTTATCAGCCGTAGTCTCACCACCTAGCTATGGAACA
>BGPT01000436.1:1219-46033 GCA_003297045.1 Symbiodinium sp. clade C Y103 | reverse complement strand
GATTCTTTATGCATCATTGCCATGTGTGGGAGGTAGTCCTTGGGGTAACATCAATAGTCTCACTGTTGAGGGAAATGAGAAGATCAAAGAGCAGCAACGAATGTTCACCAAACTGTTCAAATCATTTGTCAAACTTGTCAATGAAGTCGCAGATGAAAGAACTTTGATAGCTTTTGAACTGTCAAGAAACTGCAAATATTGGGGCTGGCCAATGGTCCGGAAATTCCTCATTAATCATTCCATGTCCGTGCACCATTTTGATGGATGTATGATGGGTGTTGTGGGGAACAATGGAAATCCCATGAAGAAAGGTTGGACCATCGCTGGAAACTTCAAAGAACTCTCAAAGTTAGACCAATTCAAATGTGATGGATCCCACATTCATGATGAAAGTCGTGGTAAGGCTTTGAAACTTGCTGAGAACTACACTTTCAAGCTGACTGATTTGCTCCATGAGTGTTTTCGGGCAGCTGCTGTGGTGGCACAAGATCCCGTAGGGAAGCGTGACCGACTTGCGTGCNAACTACACTTTCAAGCTGACTGATTTGCTCCATGAGTGTTTTCGGGCAGCTGCTGTGGTGGCACAAGATCCCGTAGGGAAGCGTGACCGACTTGCGTGCCCAGCTAAGATGGCCGGCCCAAGTGCAGCAGCTATGAAGCAGTGGACATCAGCTCGCGACCTCGCGACGCCCGAACTCACTGAAGAGCGAAATCAAGAATGGTGGGATGACGTGTACTATAAGATTCTGCAGTCATTGGTAATCAAAAGATGGGGGGTTTGCCAAGAAGCTTTNTGACGTGTACTATAAGATTCTGCAGTCATTGGTAATCAAAAGATGGGGGGTTTGCCAAGAAGCTTTTGATATGATCAGCGGCCTGCTCAATGATTATACCCCGCAGTCGGCCATCAAATTTTACTGCAACAAAGATGGCTCGGCTCATAATCTTGAGTTTGCACTTTTTGCCCATGAGGATTATATCAAAAAGGTGAACCCGCCGATGGCAACATCGAGCCCCACGAAGAACATNCGGCTCATAATCTTGAGTTTGCACTTTTTGCCCATGAGGATTATATCAAAAAGGTGAACCCGCCGATGGCAACATCGAGCCCCACGAAGAACATTTGGATCCTTGTATCTGACTCTTCGTGTGCCCTGATTACCGGCAAAGCCAAGACGCTGCGCAAGTATGACCTTGCAGAACACTTTGCAGGAAATGGGAAGCCTCCGTTCGTCGAGGAGTTCATTCATGAGATGATGTGGGGCAAGACTCTCCAACCCATTGTGAAGAGAGCAATCCAGCTAGCCAGAGAAGCACGGGAGCGGCATGGGCCAACAGCCNCACGGTTGTGCTCTCGTGGTTTGCCAATGAGCTAGTTGGAGAAACAGGGATAGCGCAAAATCCAAATTGGCCTTTTGACGGCCCAAATGGACACTATCCGGATATCATGGAGACCTGCTTGAGGCACTTGCATTGGTTTCACGAACAGCTTGAAGAGATCAATGCATTATCAGCCGGTGTCGTCACCGCGCCTCTTGCAGAAGAGTATGGTATCCACCCCATCTACAACCATTTCTTGCAAGACTTGAAAGGGGAGCTTGTCAAAAAGNTCAGCCGGTGTCGTCACCGCGCCTCTTGCAGAAGAGTATGGTATCCACCCCATCTACAACCATTTCTTGCAAGACTTGAAAGGGGAGCTTGTCAAAAAGTATGGAGACCGTGACCCCACCTTTGGTGGTGAAGGCACATCGCTTCCCAAGTCGAACTTCTTGTGGATTGAAACTGAAGGGTACACTGAGGACATGGAATTTAGAGACCACTGGCATTTCTTGAACAGTGAGGACAACCGCCAGCGACTTTCTGCCTACTGGGTGTCACAGGTGTTTCTATGCAATTTGTGTGGAACTCTGAATGCAGTAGCAGATCAGCTGGCGTCACTGCCAAGCCGAGGATATGATTACTTCAAAAAGAATCCCAATTTCCTCTTTGAAAACATGCCAGAGTCCTATAAGGAAAGGGTCCAAAATGCCATTGAGAAGATTTACGGCAAGAGCAGGCGGCTTGTTCCGCCGACTGGGACGCAATTCACCCAAGATGATGTGCGAGCTCAACAGCCGGATACGGATGACTACCACGATCCCCAGAATCTGGATGAGTCAATGTTTCCGAAGACTGCATCAGCTGCCAAGCCGCCCAAGCAAGCATCCGGTGGTGAAGTGCAATGGCCCCAGTCAAGCTCAGCCTTCCGTGCTGCAGCCCGATCTTCTTATGTGCCAATGACCAGTTCCGCAACGACCTCAGTGACCACTCANGAAACCGAAGGGTACACTGAGGACATGGAATTTAGAGACCATTGGCATTTCTTGAACAGTGAGGAAAACCGCCAGCGACTTTCTGCCTACTGGGTGTCACAGGTGTTTCTATGCAACTTGTGTGGAACTCTGAATGCAGTGGCAGATCAGCTGGCGTCACTGCCAAGCCGAGGATATGATTACTTCAAAAGGAATCCCAATTTCCTCTTTGAAAATATGCCAGAGTCCTATAAGGAAAAGGTCCAAAATGCCATTGAGAAGATTTACGGCAAGAGCAGGCGGCTTGTTCCGCCGACCGGGACGCAATTCACCCAAGATGATGTGCGAGCCCAACAGCCGGATACTGATGACTACCACGATCCCAAGAATCTGGATGAGTCAATGTTTCCGAAGTCTGCAGCAGCCGCAAAGCAGCCCAAGCAAGCATCCGGTGGTGAAGTGCAATGGCCCCAGTCAAGCTCAGCCTCCCGTGCTGCAGCCCGATCTTCTTACGTGCCAATGACCAGTTCCGCAACGACCTCAGTGACCACTCAAAGAGTCCATATGACCGCAAGACCCGATGATGCTCCACCGACCCCATCGCCTACTGAAGACCAGCCGCCTGAGACGGGAGCAAGCCAGCCGAGGGCAACCTCGAGCTCATTGCTCACTGGAGTACCCCCAGGGATTGTGCGTGCCTACTACATGGAGGACCACATCCAAGAATACTCCTACACAACCGTCGTGAATGACCGGGCGGAAGAGGTCCCAGCAGTGCTTATCAATGATGTGGCGTATGAGCTGGAGATCAAGGACAATCGTGATTTTGAGCAAGTGCTCTCAACACGAAAGTGTGACAAGCGATTCTCAGACTTTGCAACGAGAATCAACAAGGTCACACGTGGTCATGGCCCTTGCGAAGGAATCAGAATAGACCACGATCTGTTCATCGATTTGGAAGACTTCGCAACAGCTCTCCGAAAGGAGATGCCCGACGATGTGAAGATTAATTTAAAGAATGTAGTCACATGTGCCATGAAGCCTGACAGGCATGGCAAGTGCCGCTTTGAATTTCTTTGCATCAAAGGGCTTGAGCAGGGCCTAGCATCGGGAAGCCCATTGGACTCAGAGTGGATCCCAGTGAAGATCCGAGCGATCCAAGGACACAGCAAAGCAGTGCTGAAGCGGGCAGGAGGGGCCTTTGCGCCGGCGACATTGATGTACTGTCATCCCAATGTCGATCCTGACCGAAAAGCCGCTTTCGCAAGCGTGCCCATCANGAGGGGCCTTTGCGCCGGCGACATTGATGTACTGTCATCCCAATGTCGATCCTGACCGAAAAGCCGCTTTCGCAAGCGTGCCCATCAGCCCCATGTCGGAGGTACCAGAGGTGATTTATCACCGCACTATGCGGGCGCATTGGCGCAGCATAGTTAAGAACGGGTTGATCCCTGGTGGCGGCGAATCAGTGAACTCTGGTCGCGCCCACGTCTATGGGTCCCCGGTTCGGTACGGTGCTGATGGCTACCTCAGCGGATTGCGAGGCAAGTGTCCTGTGGAGCTCAAGATCGCCCTTAGGCAAGCAGTGGAGGCGGGTTCAGTTTGGTTCAGAACGAAGACTGACGGAATCCTCACGCCAGAACAGGTGCCATCNTGTGGAGCTCAAGATCGCCCTTAGGCAAGCAGTGGAGGCGGGTTCAGTTTGGTTCAGAACGAAGACTGACGGAATCCTCACGCCAGAACAGGTGCCATCTCAGTTTATTATCAGTGCTTTTGACACCGAGAAAAACCAGATGCTGTGGACAAGAGCCGAGAGCAATCTCGCGCCCGAGTCTTGGCAAGGCACCGAAGCCACTGGCGGAAAAGCAACTTCAGTCAACCTGGTTGCACGTGAGGACCGTGATCTTGGTGATGAAGAAACTGCACCCAGCCCACGTCAACGTGGTGCCNGCCACTGGCGGAAAAGCAACTTCAGTCAACCTGGTTGCACGTGAGGACCGTGATCTTGGTGATGAAGAAACTGCACCCAGCCCACGTCAACGTGGTGCCACTGCAGCCGGCCAACAAGATGTTCCACCAACACCCAAAAGAAGTGCCAGGAAACGTGAGGAAGAAGATGATGCGGCTCAAGCTGAACAGCAACAGCCACNCTGCAGCCGGCCAACAAGATGTTCCACCAACACCCAAAAGAAGTGCCAGGAAACGTGAGGAAGAAGATGATGCGGCTCAAGCTGAACAGCAACAGCCACCCGCAAGGGTGCGCCGCGTGTACATCAAACCTTCCCACAATGAACCATTCCTGGGGACATGTCCCGTCTGCCAAGTTGAGTACGTGTCGGGTCAACAAGTCTGTCATTGTTGTGGATTCGATGAACTCCCAATTGATGAGACTGGANGAGTACGTGTCGGGTCAACAAGTCTGTCATTGTTGCGGATTCGATGAACTCCCAATTGATGAGACTGGAAAGCTCAAGTTTCAGCCAAACCGTCGCACTGCGCTGCTTGAGCGTCGCATGGAGAAACTCAGCAAATTTGGTGTCTTCGGCACCGTAAATCAGAGTCTCCTTGCATCGTTGACCGACCAGCAAGCTGCAGAGCTTCGCTCAGCAATTGGCAGAAGAGGGCTCACTTCAATCGAAGGATCAGTGCTCCAGAACGCAAAGGACAAAATGCGTCGAGCCAAAGCCTTGGGTTATGAGGGTGTTGAAGATCGGTATGCATCAGATGCCCAGTTTTGCGACCGAACCCATCAGGAAGGAAAAGGGGTCNATGCGTCGAGCCAAAGCCTTGGGTTATGAGGGTGTTGAAGATCGGTATGCATCAGATGCCCAGTTTTGCGACCGAACCCATCAGGAAGGAAAAGGGGTCAAGGATTGCATCCAGTGTGATCTCCTTGCGCATGCTCACCTACCCGATCCTTCAAGAACTCGGAAGCAAATTTCAGCTGGCGTCGCCGCCAATGCCGAATATGACCATTTGCTCACAAAGCTGATCTACATCCATCATCAGCATGGAGTGCAGNAACTCGGAAGCAAATTTCAGCTGGCGTCGCCGCCAATGCCGAATATGACCATTTGCTCACAAAGCTGATCTACATCCATCATCAGCATGGAGTGCAGGGTTTCCCTGCTGAGTATCATCACTTTGAGAAGCCGTGGGCATACATGTTCGGCAGGCACCTGATGTCCGAGAAGGAATACTTGACGTACTTGGGACAGCCCAACTCCCACAGAGGATTGTTGACCTGGACTGGCGTGGTTCAAGTACCAGAGCTTGGTCAACATGGAGCCGGAATCACTTTTCTGGAGGGCGTGTACGAGTCCAACATCGAGGCCGTCAAGAAAAACATNTGGCGTGGTTCAAGTACCAGAGCTTGGTCAACATGGAGCCGGAATCACTTTTCTGGAGGGCGTGTACGAGTCCAACATCGAGGCCGTCAAGAAAAACATCAAGGCCAAGCAGGGGCAGTCTGACATTGCCAAAGAGGCCAACAAAAAGCGAAAAGCCGATGAAGAGCAAGATCCACCCGGAGCCCCAGCATCCAGCTCGGGGCAACCAGCAGCTCCTGCAGCCACATCAGACCAAGCCGCGACGAGCCAATCTGCATCGAGTTGGTTGGGCGACACCGCAAAGGCGTCCGCACCTCCACCGGAACCAGTAGGACCACCACCTGGTCATGGCTCTCGCTCGGCTCGCGCCGATGCTCCTTCAACATCGTGGTCGTGGAACCGAGACTACTATGGGAGCACACGCGAATGGTCGCACTGGAAGGGACAGTGGTACTTCCGTGATGGTGGCCGACAGGGGCGTTGGATTCTTTGGCGCCGAGGTGGATGATTGTTTTCTTTTGCAGATGCAGGTAGCTAGTGTATTTCTTTTTAACTTGCAGGATGTGACATGGTAAATTGTCTTCCCCTGCCGCAGCTTTGTACAGCTTTGCAGTAGTGTGCAGTATGGCTTGAGCTTTTAGTNTCCCCTGCCGCAGCTTTGTACAGCTTTGCAGTAGTGTGCAGTATGGCTTGAGCTTTTAGTGGACATATGGAGCATATGTAGGTCAAAATATACCTATAACCAAACAAACCGGCTACCGTCAACGGTATGCCCGTAAGAGACTATCCAGTCTCGCTGCTCCGTCCATGCTCGCCTGAGGGGGGTGTAAAAACTCTCCGCACAAACTGCACATGTATATACACTATAAGACTACTCTGCAGCGTNNNNGTTGGTTCAAAAGTGCCAAGAGCTTACCGGTTTGATACTGTTTACTAGGCGCCCCATAGTAGGTTTATACCATATTGGTGGCTGACCTGGTAAACTACACATATGTATGGTCTGAATCGTAATATGAAGTTTGTGTATTGAATGCAGGATTACAATAGGAAATATAAGTTGTTCATCCCTCATTATGATGCTTTTGTTGATACTGATATTTGTTGATATCTTTGGTTTTGAGGATGATGTATATAAATGTTTGTGGATTAAAAGATCTACACTACCAATGACTTGAGCAATATCCCAAGCCACATCATGTAATGTATATCTCTTGCTAGTCTATACCGTTAGTAAGTTAGTAAAGCAATGTCATAAGCCACCCAAATTTTGATGGTTTCTGGAACCCATCTATGGATATTTATGGGAAGTCATTGGGGACGGTTTATTTAGTGTTTATTATTGCTTTCCCAACATTACTGTTACCCTCTGGTAAACTAACATAACTTTGGGAAATCACCATTTTTAATGGGAAAAGTCACTATAAATGACAATTTTCACTAGCTATGTTAGTTTACCAGAGGGTAGATACTGTTAGGTTTTCCTATTCTGTTGCCTTTTTGTTCGTTGTCCCAAAATTCACAGCGGCAGCTGACAAAATCCGACGTCGATTTCAGGACTTGGAATCCACGAAGAACAACGAGAGCTGCGCGCAATGTGGCTCTCCAAGCTCGACGCCCTGGCAAGATGGCGAAAGGGCCTGGGTTTTCTGATGGTTTTGTCTACTTAGATAGAATCAGATGGAAATACACATGGTCAGAACATCTGTGTTGTATGACATATTTTGATTGCTATTTATTGACATTTCATTTGATGGAACCAGAATTCGATTCGGATGGATATGGGGATAGATCAAAACCATTCACAATCTATGACATGCCATAGTTGTTCGGCCAATTAGACCATTCAACAAAAAACGAGGAGCAGCTATTTTGGTGTCCAATCCTTCGCTGTCACATCAGTTGGAAAGTGAAATCCTGCGCTGTAGCCTGATTGGCTTGCGATCTGTGGGAACCCCAAGAATGACACTGGGAAAGATCTCATCTTGGCAAATTATAGTGACCCCACTGTGACCGAACCCTGGAATCATGGTGAATGTATAGGGGAATCATCATAATCATCCCCAAATGACCTGAAAATTCAGGTTAGTGAAACATGATGATTATGACCCAGAGACCCAAGATGATTCAGTCCGAAATTCGATGACTTGAGACCATGGAGACCATGGAAACGTCAGTGATCCAATGACCTTATCCAAATTCATCTGAGCAGTAGCTTGATGACTTTGGAGACCAACTATGTATTTAGTACATCTATAGTCAGGGCTATACCCCAATTTTGAAACCCATGTCATATCAAGTTGGTTGCTTTTTTTTACTGTGATTTTCCCTACGGGGATCTCTCGTTTGATCCCTCCAAGGACCAGGAATACCATCTTCTGGCGAGGCACCTCCATCTTCGTTTTGTACCTTGGCTTCAGAAGCCCGAGGCTCCGGACGCAGACTGGTCTGGGGGTCTGGGCTTTGAAATTGGTCAGTCAGGTTGTGATAGTTGTGCTTCAAATTTTTCCTCCCCTGAGCAAAACAAGGTTTCCCTATACCTTTTGACCTCTCCCCCTTAGAACCCTTTCAATGTTTACCATCGTTTTTTTGGTTTCCATAGGATTTTTTTATGACCAAGAACTTAAGGATGATAACTTGAGGTCCCTCTCCCAAAACAGCATCTCCAAATCTGAGGCGCGGCTACAAGCGCTACTGGGTGCGAGATTTTCCCTTTGATCGTCATGTCATTAGCCTGTGCCTTGGGCAGCACACATATTTTTCGATGTTTTGGCAAGAGGAACTTTGAGCCAGTTGCTCCTTGGCTTTGAGTAGGTTTTGCTTTGGTATATGTTTTTCACTCTTTATGAAGGTTATAAAGACGGTCGTTCAACCACCTTTTTATGGGATGTGAATCCAATTGACATCAACTGACTTGCTGTATGATGCTGTATGCATGTATATTAATTGAGGAAGCGTCGTACTACCAACCAGTGTTGGATCGTGAAAGTGAGTTTCAAACAGTTGCAACATGTACAAACATGGGTGCATAAAACCAGAATGATCATTTTAAATGCTTCCTATCGTGACACTGATTATAGCATATTATAGCTTGTGTTGTTCAAATAAAGTCATAGCTCATCACTATTACTACCCTCTGGTAAACTAACATAGCCATTGAAAATGGCCATTTACAGTTGATTTTACCATAAAAAAAAGGTGATTTTCCATAGCTATGTCAGTTTACCAGAGGGTAATCACTTTTCCCAAGTAGACTTGCCATTTTCAGGTATCCCCATGTAATTATCCCCTCCTTTTGAGATAAACCCATAGATTTCGAGCATCTCCCAACAAAACTCCCCATATAAAATACCAGTAGATCCAATGATATTCCCATTTTTTCTTGGTTAAAAGTTAAAACCAAGTACATCCCATTTAAGACATATTCAAACCCATGAATAGTTGTAACCCATTATATCCCAGGCATATCCCAGTATATCCCCATATTTTGATACATATGTTGACGCCATACATGACATCGAGCGCGGGTCTGACCTCACGACGTCCCCTGGTGAGGCATCAGATGGACTTTGTGTGGCGGCCGAGCAAAGATGAGGCTCAACGGATCGAGCATCGGATGATGGGAGGATTATGGAGATTTCCATGGGGGTACCCCCATTAATGGATGGTCATCATGGAAAAATCCGGATTGAACATGGATGATTTGGGGGTACCACCATTTTAGGAAACCTCTATAGGGATGATTTAATGGTGGCCAATTGTTTGACCCTGAGGGTGATGGGATTTTTGGTTTTTACCCAACTTGATACAGTATGAGAGCTGGGCGTGTCCGAAACTAGGGAATATCCCTGCATTCATGGCCATTTTTTCATGGGGAGAATGATGATGAACCAATGGATTTAAGGGTAGCCTATTTTCTGACAAACTCATGTAATGGGATGATCATGGGATTCTAGATATAAGTGGATTAATAAAGGCAATTTAATGAGATTTCATAGGATTTAAAAGCGGATCTAAGAGGATTTAAAGGGATGATAATGGGATCATAATACGCCCATTATAGTGGGATTTTGTTGCCACCCCAAAAAGATGGAAAAGAACTCTACAAAAATAGTGATGAATTACTTTTGTATTCTTTTTGAGGGTACCATATTATAATTTGTTTTCTTGGGTTACCCTCTGGTCGCCGTTGACGTAGCCATGGAAAATAGCACTTTTTGAATAGGGAGCCCTACCGGCTACATGGATGATCCCTGAGGGAAATGGTAAGAGGATGCCATCTATTTATGTGGATTTGTCTGGAAAAGTCGTTTGTTTTCTTTCGGGAAAAAAAGCATGATGAGCAATGATAAGCCATTTATTTTTTTTGAAGTACCCATGCTTTCAGACAAACCCATATACATATATAGATATATAATCATATGTATATATATATATACTGTATATGATATGGATCTCATGTACTGTAATTCCAAGTGTTTTTTTTCATGGTCATGATTCTTACATTGATATATATATATATAAGTTCATGGCGGTTTCTTGGGATTGGGTATTGAGAACTTGGGATAAATCACCCAATGGGGAGTTTGTCGACAGTTCTGAATCCCACAACGTTTCAAAGATGGATACTTTGGTTTCCATTCTTGCGTAGAAGGACGACCTCTACAAACTACGACTTTTTAGCTGGTTAAAGCTCGAATTAACTGGTCAAATGTAGACATGTATGGAATTGGATGAGCCCCTGGTGCCAGGCCACCTTCTACGACACGATGCGTCCTGGCATGAAAGGTATATAGCTGGTTGGTAGTTTGATATGTTTTGTTTTAGCATGATGAACCACCCGTGACATTCACGGTTTTTGGAGCGATGGCTCAAGCACTAACCAGGCTGCTCTTGTTGCTTTTAGTGTTTGAGGCCCAGTTTTTCAGGGGCCATGAGGTTCTGCTTTCCAATGCATGTTTGAGATTCCCTTGGGGTTCATGTGGCTGTCGATCAAAGTTGCTTAGAAGCGCAAAATTGAGTAGGTACTGATTTTAACAAATCCCCGAAGGTTGCGAATCCCTGGTTCCCATCTTTTGATACATACGCATGTGGAACAGTAACGTACTGGCACTACGACGGTTATATAGCGAAGGTTTTTGCAACACACGGTGCATCTTTTTGCAGAGACACCAGTCCTTCCATGTATATATGATATACGCATGGAGTGTTTCAAACGGCTCTGAGAATGGCGTACCAACAATTTCAGCAGATGATCATCATGGTCCCTTTTGAAACAAACGTCTCCAGGAAACCTGGTGGTTATATATCACACACACATATATATATATACATATATATATATATATATATTTGATATATGATTATATCAATATCCCATGTCCCATGTTTTCTTGGCCTATAATATGTATATACATAATATATATATATATATTATATACCTAAAATTATATATATATATATACATCCTCATCACATCTTGGTTATAACCCATTTTTGGACCCACAAACAGCCATGCGCAATTGCCTATGCAGCAGAACCTAGGAAAGTGGTACTGTTGCTCGGCCGGGGATGGGGAAAACTGTAGGGTATTACCAGACCCACATTTTGTTTTTGGATTTTAAGATTGGTGAATTCTGGGGAAACTACTGGTAATGTTTTTTTTGTTCATGGCTCCTTGAAGTAAATTCAAAATTTGGTTATTTTGGTCTCAAACCATCCACTTTAGGGACCAGTCGTTTCTGTTTTGACCAATTTTGTGCCCCATAAAACGTGATTGATGTGCCTCTTATTCATTTGGTTCATTTTTTCTCAAGTAGTGGGTTGTACTTTGGGGTGTAGATCCAGATATAGGTGCATCCATATCCATAGTTACACATAGTTACACCAAAGTTATAGGGGTATATATCCCAACTTGGAGCTTAACACCATGGTTCTACCCATGTAGAGCCCCAACTGCACCCACAAGTACACGGCAATGTTGATGCGCCAAGATGATACTCTGTGAGTTGAATGGGGGTTTCACGGACGGAGGTTTAAGGATCAGAATTGGATCATAATGGGACTGTAATGGTTTTAATGTTGGTAAAACAATAATAAACCACCCATTTGGGAATGGTTTATACCACCTATTTATGGTGATTTGGGGGATGGTTTATTATTGTTTTACCCACGTTAACATGTTTTAACCGGGTCGCCCTCTGGTAATCGTTTCCGTTGCTGTGGAAAAGCACCATTTTAAATCACTTATCATCTACAAATGGGTCAGTTTCCATGCCTGTCTTGAATTTGATGTAGTTATTAGTTATCTATTGATTTTTCATATGTTTTGGAGATGTCCCACACCATCCACACGGTCCAACCAGGTGACTAGTGTGATAAACCTACCTTGTTTATTCGGAATGATTATAAACACGAATCACTACTGGGATTCCTATGAACCAACCAGTATGGTGGAATGGGATATGGGTACTCTTCATGGTCTCATTTGCACATGATGGGTATATTCTCACCCCGTAGATCCGTAGAAAAAACAACCCTGGGGGAATAGATAGGATCCATTCAGAAAGGGATGGAATGGGATTCTATTTTGAAGTCGACCTTGCCAAGGCCTTTCCCTCGGCATTGGGGCAGCACATCTGTGTGTCTTTTTGGGGGTTTGGGATGAAGGGGTACCATACCTGACATGATTTTTGACAAACCCATAGACCATCCATGCGGTGGAGCAGCTGTGGCACTTGAGGCTTAAAGTTGAGACCACCTCAGTCTTGTCGGATGCTTGGCTCAACTTCCCCCTACGCTCTAATCAAGATCCGTGGGGCAAAGAGTTTGCACTCGCTCCTTTTGCCTTGCCAAAAACAGACCAGGGAATCCGTTGACGCTTGCAAACTCTCCAGTGAACCATGTAGCGACAATGGGTGGGTTGCACCAAAATAATGCTGCATTTAGCCTCCTGGAATAGACCTTTTCGGATGATTTCTGAGCCACCTCGAAGAGACGATCAATTTCGATCCATTTCGGTTGTGTTTTTGCAACGGCGCCATGGTTGTGGCTCGAATAATGTTCAACCATGTTATATACTATACATAATAATTATATATATATATATTATATAAACCATGATGGACCATGTTAAACAATGTTAAACCATGCTAAACCATGTCAAACCAAATTCTTTTTGGCATCTACTTTTTTTGTTTGCTCTTCAAGTCATACTGATGCCAGATGAAGCTTTGTGGAACTATGAATCGTATCAAATTATTTGCTTTTCTTGCTCTTGAAATGCAGATGGGTGAAAACCCCGGTACCCCAACATCAAAATCGCTGGCAGCTGGAATTTATTGATGGTCATACCCCCAAATATATCCAAATATCGTATGTTAACAAGCGGTTCCTTAAAGCTGCATCTCTGGCAGCCATCTCAGGATTGGACTCCCAACACCGCTGTGGTCTCCGTAGATGACGGAGAGGTGCAACATAAAAAAGTGAGGTGAAATACCTTTCGGCAATCAAACATGGCAATTGGAGAATCCACCAATATCCACCAATTTTTAGGTGATTTCCCCATTCACATAATTAAAACCCTACTTCGACAAAGGATTTCCAAGCTAGCTATGTTTGATTACCCGAGGGTAGGTGAAGTTGATTCTTGTCATTATTATCATAATATTGATTACAGCTCGTACATTGATTCTTGTCATTCGGTCTAATCCTACCGGGGATGATGTTTCCAATCGACCAGTGTTATGCACAACGCCTAACATTTGTCCAATAGTCTTAACGTGGTTTGCAGAAGATTCAAAAGCACTGGCTATACGTAGTGATTCAGGGTTTGCGGCTTAGGGTTTCAGGATTTTGTGCTGGATTTCTACCACAAACATGGGGGTTTTAAACCAGAACATGTTGTTTTTTTTTTCACCACAGTAAATGCGGACTGTTCCCAACATAAAGGATGCCCACCAGCAGCCGAGTGGACTTTAGCCAGGACTCTCAAATCCAGGCCTAGGGAATATCTGATGTCGCTTCGGTTGGCGCTATCATTGGGGGCCTTTTCCCACTGACTCAAGTGGTTGGCTCATGTTGGCTCCATGTCAAAATTGGAACGTTTGGGACCCTATGGCTTGAGCCTGACCTCGATTTTCATGGCTTAATGTTCCCCAGGATTTCATGGATTCAACTTGAATCATCTTGAATCCATGTTCAAGTCCATCCAGATTCTGGCGATTCATGAAAAATGCCTAGTTTTCCTGGTGAAATGCTTGAATAATCATCGTTTTTTGATCCAGGACTTTGACTCCATGCCTCTCAGATTGGCAGGTGAAGATGCATGACAGAAGCATGCCTCTAGCACCAGGCAGTCTACCGAGGGTTGGATATTTTGAATTTTGGCAGTGTGGGAAACCTGGATTTTTCAGATAGTGGCTGTTCAGACATTAAGCTTTTCAGCTGCCAACATGATCCTTCCTTACATAGCCTTCTTGATGATAGGCTATACCTTATTCACATTACCATCATTACCAGCATATATAGGTTCTGTATGGTTCTGTAATGTTCTGTGCCTTTATGGAAATATATTGTGGAACCCATCGTTGACATCATGCTGGCGTTGCAGGAGCAGCGCTAGCAGAGGGAGCATGGCTTGGCACAACCCTGAAAAACATGTTCCCAAACATTGCCCAGGATTTCTCGATTTTATGATGTCAGAACGATTTTTCACACATGTTAAAAAAAAAAGAAACATACATTGCAAATGATTGCAGATGATGCGTCGTATTCTCTTTTAAGTGGCTGGCCGTCCCGTAGCCCTCGATGGGTCGCCCGACATTTTCCGCTCTCCCCGGCGGCTGGCAACAGATGGGAGCGACCACCTCAACCACACCTATGCTTCGAAGTTCAAGAATCTACGGACTTTGCTTCAGCTTGTTGATTTTCTCCAAAACTTTGTTTATTGGCGATTCTCCATTGCCAGGCTTGTTGTTGTTTTTTTGTTTCGTACTTGTAAGTGGAGAGTGCTTGAAGTGTTGTTTGTACTTGTGGTGGTGTTAGAAGAAAGACGATGAATGGGAAAGTGCTTGAAGTTGGCACACTTTCTAAGTGCTTTGGTGCATGTTTGAAGGCCAAGAGAGAATGGAACATGATAGAACTCCACAGTTTGAGGGCTTTTGAGATTGAAAAGAAGAAGGATACCCAAGTTATCCCAAGACTTTCCCAGTCAAACAAGCCTCTCCCGTGGTGTAGTGGTTGAAGCCTGCCTTCATCAAGGATTCGACTTCGCATCGAAAGGGTCCATGGATTCTTCGTCCCTTTACAGCGATTGGGGTCCGGGGTTAACGATGGTGGATACCACCAATTATAGCACTTTCATATCATTTCATGGGGAAAATTGTGATAAACCATTGGAGTTGGGGATACTCTATGTTCAGACAAACTCAGTCATGGATCACAGATTTTGGTTTGTCGTTGTTTTTTTTTGAACAAATCTGTTGACCCATGTGTTGCAAGTCGTATTTCGATTTGTGTCTCAGCGATCTTCAGATCTGATCAAGGTGCCAGGTCCAAAGTTGGTTGGGACAGAGAACTAAACCGGTTCACTTTTGGGACCAGTTCGGGAGGTTCCTATTGTTGGAGAACTCCTTGAAGAATTCCTCGAATTGATTCAGTTCCCAACTTGGAAGCTTCACCGTTTTTTTTCCAAGCGAGTTTTTGTTTGCCTTGTTTGAAGCTGAGACTAGATGTTTTCCATCACTACACTGATGTCTTACATTTATCGAAGCGCTCCCAATTTGCTCCAAAGATTGACCCAGTTTCATGATGTTTAATGGAGGATTCGCAAGAGTGGTTCTCATCCCATGTCCCCAATTGGTGCTTCATTGTTGTCTATCCCCCTACTTGGGAATTTACTTGGGATGATTTGCATTGATTTAGAATATTTCACAACAGCCCCAAAATAGTTGGGTGGCGACCCTTCCCATTATTAATTACGGATACCAAGTTGTTGACTTTAAAGAGATGAATTCTGCAGTCAAGAAATTATTTACTCGTATAATATTAGAGTCATCAATCTATATTTATATAGATATTATTAGTGAGATGACCCTATTCATCATATTATCTTAAGCAGCTCCTTTTTCCATGTGGTATCTGTTGATGATGCTTTGCTTACCGTATTTTCTAGATCTTGCTCGAAAGAAAGCCCATTTTTTCTTGGCGGGCGCATACCATTTTCGTGCATAGCATCATCTACGTGGGTGTTTTCCAAAATTGGGGTACCCCAAAAACATGTGGCCTTCCCGTGGTTTTCTCATGTTTTTCATGAGACGTTTTGGATGATTTGGAGAGGTCTCCAACTTTCAGAACCCGACCATCCAAATCCAAATCCCAGGGGCAGGCGGACTCGGAAGATCGTCCCAGAGGGTTCAACAAAAACCCGATGGCTTAGGTTTCTACCATGCAGAAGTGACTTATAAAGCAACTTTTTGTCTTATTCCGCCCTAGATTCGATCCCAGAAAGAACAGATCCAGTACTAGACTAGTGTTTCTGGGTAGTGACTGGTTGGGAACCGTTGTTCATATGGCTTTGTTACATCCGACCCAAATTCACTGGTAACATCATCATCATCATCATCATCATCATCATCATCATCATCATCATCATCATCATCATCATCATCGTCATCATTATCGTCATTTTCATCATCATCATCATCATCATCATCATCATCATCATCATCATCATCATCATCATCATCATCATCATCATCGTCATCATCATCATCATCATCATCGTCATCATTATCGTCATTTTCATCATCATCATCATCATCATAATCATCATCATCATCATCATCATCATCATCATCATCATCATCATCACCATCATCATCATCATCATCGTCGTCATCATCATCGTCATCATCATCGTCATCATCATTATCATCATCATCATCATCAGCATCATCATCATCATCATCGTCATCATCATCGTCACCACCATCATCATCATCATCATCGTCATCATTATCGTCATTTTCATCATCATCATCATCATCATCATTATTATCATCATCATCATCATCATCATCATCATCATCATCATCATCGTTTCTTCCTTAAAATCCATCTTTGCAATCTTTTTCGCGTATGCCGCATTATCAGACAAACCCAACTATCATATCCTGTTAATTAGTTCTAACACCCCATTATAAGTCCATATGCCATGTAAGTCCATATAAGTCCCATGATATGCCATTACTTTTATAACATTATTTACCCTCTGGTTATGACTAACAGTTTGCCATAGAAGCCATGGCCCATCTATAGACGGCTATAGATGATAAACATGGTGATTTCCCTTTTAAAGATGGTGATTTTCCATTTTGTATCCCATGAAATCCCTTTTGTTGGTGAAGCCTTTCTCAGGTGAGACAAATCTTTGTCATCTCCACCTTGCCACTGGGCCATGGGAAGAGCCCAGTGGGGGCCAGTGGGGACCAAGAAAAGACGGGTTAATAATGCCACCTAAAGTTTGCAATGATGGTTGATCATGGTTAAATGATGTTAAATGATGAGATCATAGTTGGTTAAGAATGGTTAACAATGAATATTATTAATATTATATAGTTACTCTCGGGTGTCATCAACACATGGCTAGCTTGAACATTCCTGAACGAAATGGAGGTGTTAATGGGAAAATCAACAAGAAACGGTGGAATTGCCTTTGCCATGTTTGACTGCCAGAGGGTAAAATCGTACAATATTTTGCTGAAGATGTGATAATAACCAACAGAGACACACAAAGCAATTTGAATTTAATCAAAAAAAACTGGGATTCGCGAATGAAAGCTTGGATTTCAGCATAAAGCACAATGACCAACTCTGCTGTTTTTTGGGCCTCAGATTTTGACACTATGTCGATGAAATTGGAATCAACTTCCCGCTTGGATTTCTATGTAATCAAACAAAATCCAACCATCATCATCATCATCATCATCATCATCATCATCATCATGATACTTCAATGAATCAGTCATTTGCTTGCAGTCCCATTGTTGGCAGCTTGTTTCCAATTTCTGTTGATTAATTATACGCATTGATTTGCTGGTCACCCAAGTATGTCGTTGATTGTCAACCTGCTCGGGATACTTGTTGCTTCCACATTGGTTTGTCTGAGCACGTACCCCAAAGTCCAATGGATTCTCATTTTTGTTATTTGTTGTTCCCTTTGACACACAATAGCTTGTGGTGAATCCCCGATTTTGAGGCAAACCGATATCATATTGTTGGTATCTTGTTGTGTTTGTTCCCCATAGTATCTCCCAATAAGGAGAACCTATAATACCCATATATCATCATGTCATATATCCAATATATTCCATTAAATATAGATATAATTTAATACTGTACCAAATATCCCTTCAAATATTGCATCATAAATGAAACTATATCCCATGAGATATCCCAATGATTCACAATAATCCACAAGAATCCCATAGCTACAATATTCAACACCCCTGTTGTATGGTCCCTAATATGTGGTTTCATGCCCTCGCTTTTTACCATGGATCCTGACAGGTGTTTTAGTAACGTATTGGGGGAAGCGGAGTCACATCACATCATGTTGGTCAGTTACATCCCATGACAGTTTCATAAATTCCATGATTTTCCCATAAAATCCCAATTAAATCCCCAGTAGTTGAAGTTTCAAGCTCCATTTCCACCATGGTTACCTTGATTCATATCGTCATTCTATGTTCATTCATAAGGCAGTACGGTACTTCCCCATGATTTTCCGACCTCTTGCGATCTGAGGATTTTTCTCAGTAGCTGCTCGCCATTGGCCTTGCCCCCCCAGCAAGATACCATGGGCACGCGCTTGTCGGTCTACAGCGCAGGCGGCATCGTTAGATGGGATGGATTTCCAATGGTGGGCCAGGAATGAGAGTTTATTTCACCATCAAAATGAGAGGAACTTAAAACATGGCGATGAAATGGTACCTGATGGTACAAAAATGCTCTAATCATGGTAGAATAATAAGATGTACGGGGAGGTTCTTAAGGCATGGGCAACGCCAAGTTATTATCCCAGTGACACCCCAAATGGGATGATGTACCCCCTCCTAGCGTCGTGAATGGGAAGCAATGCGCAAAAGAAGTCAGGATGTCTTGGATACTCTTGAAGCCATGGTGATTCAAGATAAACAAGGCCAGCTACTTGTGGTTTAAGGCTAGTGGTTGCACCCTATTTTGTTGTAGAAGTTTCTAATCATTTACATTCATTGATTGCATTCAAACTCATGGCAAAGCGGTTTTTCCTCAAGACATATAGAATAGCCCCCCCCCGGCGGAAGAGATATAGATTTTACCATCCATTTGTACTGGAATTTGAGGATTGTTTATGGCGGTTTACCACAATGCTATTGACGAATAAATTTGGCAACTCAAAGTGGCCTAACTACAGCATCACCATAGATATCAATTGATGATGGCAAGATAACTGACCCAAAATCACCCAACATTACATGTAATGATTTATCCTAACCATACATATAGTGACACTTAGACTTAGAGGTATTGAACTTACATGTTTAGATAAACATGCTTTTATACTGAGTTCTCTATAGATTTCTCGGACCTCTTGAGACTTCAAACACCAATTTTTGACGAATAAAGAGGGGCAGCACTTTCAGCTGCAGTTGCGGTTGTCGTCCCGGAAGGTTTGCTGACGCTGGTGGCCTTCAAATACGGCCCCGGGGCTGATGGCCTTGAAACAAGGGAAAATGTTGGCTTAACATGTTAGTAACATATTTTGGAGTATGCAATGAATATGTGGGATATATGTATGATATATATATATATATATATTATATATGAATGATATCCTGAAAATTATATATATATATTGGGGTATATGAATGATATCCTATGATATATTGGGGATGTTTATGCAGCTGATCGTGGCAAGGGAAGAGCTGGGGATCTCATCAGTTTGGAAATTCGCGGCTTTGGCGAGTCGATGATTTTTGTTGGCAGTTTCCAATGGGTCCAAAGTTGGTTGATGACTTGCGACCAGCGGTTTATGGGGGATATGAGTAGCCTCCGGTGTCATCAAACGTGGCAATGGAAAATCCAGCATTTATAGATCAATTTCCCATTAAAACCTCCATTTATAGAGGATTTTCCATTGCCACATTTGATTACCAGAGGGTATAGTTCATGGGTTTACAAAACCAAGGTATAACTGGGGGGGCTCCACCAAGCCGGCTCCTGGGCGAGGCATCATGGACCACTTGCCGAGCGTTCCATACTCCACTTTTACGGCTCCTGAGCGGCCTCGGTGGGGGGCTATGGTTAGGGGATGGCGCCACACATTTGGGAGCATTCAGGACCATTTAGGGTGGTGTTTAATAGCATGGGGATGGGATTACTCTCGAAGGTGGTTTTAGCTCATTCATCTTCTATAAAGTCAAAATGCCAGGCCATAAACATTATCAAATAACACTTCAATAAAGCCAACTAAAAGGTGGCTCAGCATGCTGCTCGTGGCACAGTGGGGGGAATGTATCGGCGCTGGCTGTGTTTTGGACGACGGGTGGCCCAGGATGATTTTCTCATGTGGCAGATCTGTGTGATTGTCGTTCTGATTGTCGAGTGCCTGGTCTCCTTCAGGCTCTGAAACTGGCTGTGGCAAATGGTGACTAAGCCATTCAAGGTATTGCCTGCCTGTGGGTCAATCAATAGATTGATAAGAGATGTTAAGAACCCAACTGGTTTATTTGGGACAGGATATGACACATTGAATGTAACATTAGTTGACAGGATAGTTATGTGTACCAACCAGAATTGCATGGGATGGGAAAACAAACCATTTGCCATGGCTCAGCCATGGCTCTTGTTTGGGAGATGTCGGAAATGTCGGAAAGTGGTTCACCCCACCTGGTGCTTCACCAAAGTTAGTACTGTAGTTGGCTTAACCCCCTGAAAATTTGACCAAGGTATCCCCTCCTCATTGCTGGCCTCGGTAGATGATTTTCATATAAAGAATCAGGTCATGAACCAGGGCCAGGTTTGATTGCCTATATTGCCGGAAGGTCATTTGGGCAATGAGATATCATGATATTTTTTTATGGATCAAATCTGATCAAATCTGATCAAATCCTTTCGGGTGGTGTTTTTGCCAGGTGCGAAGTAGCGCTGATGCATATCATCGACGAGTTGCTCGGGGGGTTGGAGCTACAGAAATGGGTTTGTCCATAGGTAGTCTTGGGTCATCTTGGATCGCACTTTTATTTTGTGGGAAAGTGATGGTAAAATATCCAGTAGTTCTTGAATGAAAAATCAAACCCAAGTTTTTCCTCATAAACATCAACTTTCAGGTGCATCAAAAAGTCACCATCAAATTCATCAAACACACATTTTCCGAGGCTGGAGAATGGCTTGTTGCTGCTTCTGACTGTGGTTTGGATCGCCTGGCTGCCGCTCGGCAAAATAGGGCGAGCTTTTCCCTGGGATGGTAAACCAACAATAAACCATCCTTAAATCACCATTTTTATGGGTGGTATCGACCATTCCCAAATGATAGTTTTCTATAGTTTTATGGCATTGGGTTTCCCACATTGTATAAAGTAAATGGTGATATATAAGTGATACACTCTAATCAGCAAAGCATTTAATCTGACTTAATTTCTTGTAGGGCATCAAACCTCCAAAATCACCTATTATGTGGATAGATATTCCCTATGTGCTTTGCATGGCGACTTAAACTGGATTTCTCGTCAAGCTTCCAGACAAACACTGATGTTTTTCTCGGAACACACACGAGCAGTGTTCAAAACCCTGGTTGGTGGATGATTAGTGTGGGGATAATACTAACCAAGATATTGGGGAATATAATATCACAATCCATTATGGGTATGTTTGAAGACTGCTCAACTGAACCAAAATGGGTTTGACTCAAGATTTGAACCCTCAAAATCATTCATGGTTCCATGGTTTCCAGAGGTTTCCACCCTCTATTGATCCCGGGAAAAATTTGCCGATTTTCGGATTATCAGTCCCATTGAAGGCGTGTTCAAACCATCCAAGAATCTCAAGAATGGAACCCATCGGAATTTCATGGATGTTGTCATCTCAAAAAATTGTTCTATAGATGTTCCAACATCAAAAACTGTGAATGTTGTCATCTAACCATGTGGATCCTCACCGCCAATTTCATGGCAGTGATGGAGATCGAATCCAGCGTGATCTAAGAAGCAAATCACAGGCGGAAAGGATTGCTATGAGCATCAAGAATTTTGTCAACTACCCCCATGAATATGTAGCTTATTCATCATTGCTTACGCCCCATTGTCATTTTGTTCCACCATGTTCAACCCCTATTTAAGCTGCTTGGTCTCAAGTATGGATATAGCTTCCAGTTTTTGTCTCGTAGCGGCCAGGTACCCAAAAAAATCCGTCTCCCCGAAAATATCATGCTTTGATGTTTGAACCCGAATATCACCAAATTGGAAAATATAGGTCCCTTGGCCAAGCCATCTACTCACGCTTGGGGCGTATTTTTGCAACATCATGTGATTTAGTAATTACAGTGATCCATAGATGTACAGTATATCATGGTGTTCCTACGCGCTGCAGATGTACTAATATCCTTTTGACAGCAGACCCGGTGTACAAGTATATTATATATTATATATTATTATATATTATAAATTTCTATCACATATATATATATATATGTATATATATATATATATTGATTCATTCCAATGTGGTAAGCCCCAAGAAAAAAAACCACCCGCAGTTGTTTCGCAAGCCATTTTGAGATGATCGAGGCTCTATATCTCGCGATGGAAAGCCGTGATGCGAGAGCCCTGGTGTAGCATCCCCTTGGGAGACACCGATGCTTTGGATGCCGCGGTCCGGAGATCCCAGCTGGAATCATGGTGGACGCGGTGGGGATTAGGAGATTCGCATCCCCAAATTGCCTTGGGTTTCAGGTGAGAGCAATTATTCTAATTTACCATTTTTCTTGGCAATGAAGATAGTAATGATAAACTATGAAGTCTCGGGGGTGCCATATTCACAACGGGCCGGCATCCCATTGCGCCAACAGATTCTGGTGTTGCTGGAAACCCTAGGGTAAACACGGAGAAAGATGTGGAAAACTTTCCCTTTCGGAAAATGATCTATCATGTTCTATTATACATTTCTGGTAGGTTTTCCACATCTTTTTTAACATTTTGTATGTTTACAGGCGGGTACATAATATGAGCCAGCATGGCCACCCAAATCGTGGGGTAGATCCACTCTTGATCCATACCAGAAGACCAACCCTGGCCACGTCCCATCTCTGAACTCACAGAACTCATGGGTTTGTCTTAAAATAGGGTATACCGTACCCCACAATTATGGCCATTTAGTGGGGCCGTTTTGTGTCTTGCCCATGGTTTTCACATGCTTTCACCATTTTTTTACCATGAAGTCTACGAAAAAGACTCAAGATAATCCAGCTGACCAGCTGGCTCCGCAGGGACAAGATCTCTTTCGTTCGTACACCTCCAAGAACATCCAGACTCACAGCTTGGGGATCCATGAGCGGATTCTCGAGAGGAAGGTGCGGGAGCGTGCAACCCATAGCAAGCCCAAAGAAGATGAAAGAGGAAAACCGTAACGAAGTAGTCGCAAATAGTCGTAATATAAAACACTGTTTGGTCATGTTCTGTTTCTTTGGGGCTTGCTGCACATTGCGTTAGATTCTTTGAACGAATCATCAGTCTGGACGAAGAAAATGTTAACAACCTGCCATTATGAAGCATTGATACGTCTAGTTTGTGGTTTCACGATGTTTCACGTACTGTACCTTGAAGTTTCCATCACAACAATGAGTATATTCCGATTTTCTGTCATATTTCTCCTTGCTGGGCAGCTAGACCAGCAGATTTTCGATGTTGCTTTCCGCTGTCGAAGTTTGCCAATAGACCCAGCCTTTGGAGCGAATCTCATCTTTTTGTTAAATTTTAAAATGGAGGTTTCCTGAAATGGGGGTACCCCTAAATCATCTGTTTTTTGGGGGATCTTCTATTCTAAACCATCCATTTTGGGTTTCCCCCATTTATGGAAATCCCCAAATTGATATGATTGGGGATTTTGCAAGGATTTCTTCGTGTTGGTTTTGGGTTCCACTGCCGAGGCATAGACTTCTCACAACTGATGACATCTCGGTAAATCCAAAGAATCACAAACAACTCTTATGTTGCATTCCAAAATATCACAATATCATACCATATCTTTGTAAATCCAATCATTTCCAATCATATCCAATTATCATATACTATATAATTATTCAACATGATCAGAAATCCAATCAATGATAATGTATAGATAGATTCGTATATGATGATTGGATTATTATATGGCTGCGAGTCAAAATGCAAAAGCCCGATCCATACCCTGAACCCACAGGCCGATCCATACCCCCGATCCATACCAAAACGCAGGTGATCCAGACCCGAATTTTGACGCACACCCATATATTACATTATATAACTATATTATATTATTATCTTATTATCACAGTATCTTAATGATATTTCATAATCATTATCAATCCAACCAATAGATATATATATATATACATATACATAGTATATTTATATATAGATGATACAGAATTGGAATTCTCCCATTCTCACCTTCCTTATGACCTCGCAACAGGCCAATGGTGGCAACAGCGTCGCCGCCTTCAAGGCCGGGCGCCAGGCGGAGGCCAACGCCAACTCCCTGGCACCACGAAAGGGGCTATTAGGGTAACTTGGAGGGTCTAGATGTGATACCCTTATAAGAAACAGGTACCAAGGGGCTATTAGGGTAAATCCTAACTTCTAGATTTTGATTGATTTTGTGAAGACTCAGGATTTCCAGGTGAGTCTTGTGTGTGTTTACTAGTGAACCGGGGATTTGAAAGCCATAGTATATCACAATATGGGATTCTGCCAGGCAAAAATGGGTATATAAGGTATATAGGTGCGGGTAGGTTTCCTTTGAACATGTTTAAAATGTATGACAAGTATGCGGTACCTCAGAATGAGCGGGCTATGTATGTACTAAAACCGGCATACCGCAAACAGACAGGTGGGGATACAGGCAACAGTGGTGAAGAGGAACATTTGTCACTATATGCGAATGAATCCGAATTATATCCCATCCCAACTTTATCTCATTAACTATATCACAACTATATCCCAATCAATCAATGAACATGAGAATTTCTCGACAGGATGGAACTGCTAGCAAGGACCCGACAAGCACCCCGGATTATCCTCATGGAACTCGAAAAGATGCTTGAAGTGGAACGGCTTCAAGTGAGTTAGCACACTTTAGGCTCCAACTCATAGAATGTTTTCAGTCGGAGCCTGCAGTCCAATGTCTGTTCAATTCTGGAAGAGTTTATCGATATATAATGATATATGTATATATATATATATGTATATATTGTTGATTATTGTTGTTTGTCTATATCTATATTTTTAATGTTTACTTGTCTTGCTACTTGTCTTGCTCTCAGTCTGAATTTTGTATATTGTAATTTGATCTGCGGTTCTAAATCTGACCAAATCTGCAACCATATGTAACCATGCTTACTATGCTTGGGGGCGCCGTAGGGCTATCCAATGTACAGCAGTTGGTTATAAGTACAGCAAGAATTCAAAACGGGCCAATATTATGTTTGTTCTGTTATGTTATGTTAGTATACCATCGTAGGTTGTTTCTACGTAGGTTTGAACCAGACTTTGCAGCCATTTACATCTTGCATGATGTTCCAACTTGTTGCACTGGAGGCCATGAATGCCCACTGAGCAGACTGAGCACGTCATTTGAACATCGGTGGGGAAACCTCAAGGGGCAGTCGCTTGCCATGCTTTTCACCGGAACATGTAGACATCTTAGGAGGTTCATATACTATGGTTCCATATGGTTCCTATACACATGGCATGACCTGGGATGATCACCCTTTCGAACATCCTTAACATGCCAGGGGGTTCCCTCACCAATGAAGTGCTGCCCTTGGGCTGCTACGATTGGAGCAGCGTTCTGTTGAAGTGCGACAGAAAAATGGGTATGCTCTGGTCATCAAACATGGCATTGGGAAAATCACAGAAAATCATCTAAAACTGGACAGACATGGTAGAATTTCCATTGCCAGTTAGATGACCACAGCCACAATGTGGGTGAAGTGAAGGCTCTTTTGGAATAGGTCTTGGCTGGTAAATGGGGATGTATATTTCATACCTACCTTGTAAAGTGATGTAAAGTGTAGGGCATTCGAGGTTTGCTCTAAATCCATGCTGGTCCGTTCTGCGCTTGCCCAGTGCCTTTGGTGAAGAAGAAACGCAGTTCCGCTGGTTTCCCTCGAGGTCTGCTGAAACCAACTCTGATGCTTGTGATATTGATTCCACGGTTCACTGGTTCTTCTTGCTTGCCTTTCGTATGCGTCAAGTATTGTCAAGTGGTACACAATAAATCCCTGTGGCACAATAGTAACAATGTGTAACAACGATGAGAATGGTAATCGAATTGATATATATATATATATATTGATGATCATCAACACTGCCCCCTAGAAACCCTTGTGGAATTTTAAGTGGATTTCTTCGTGTACTGCATAGTCTGCATCGTGGACATTGGTGGATTTGTCTGGTGGCTTCAAGGGATCCGGTCATCTCATGACACCAACAGTTCAACAATCTCCAGTCATCATACGTCATCATATATATATATACATATATATGTAATCATTTCAGATTGTAGGGCCCAGTAATAGACTGTTGTATTGCCCAATATCAATGCTTCGAGAATTTTCTGGTCTTGGTGATGGTCCGAAGCTTACATACATTCTTATCTCTTCGTACATTTTGTCTTCTCAATAGGCATACATATGCATACATCAATATGAATATATATAGTACATATGAATTTGAATTTGAATCAGAAAGTATATTATACATGTATTTATTCATGTATAGATATTCATTCATATACATATATATCATATATATATATATATATGCATACAAACTAGATATAATACACAATGTATCATACCGTATATCTCTCCAACAAGACCTGCCATTCTCATCTCCGTCCACGTCATGCGTCATGGCCGACGCGTCCAATGAGTGGTCCAACAACGAGGCGTCCAACGAGGTGTCTAACGAGGCGGGCGAGACCGTGGTAGACCTGGAAAATTTGCCAAGAGTCCTGGTCCGACCTCAGAGTGACTGGGACGACCCGACTGATTTTTTTGGTGCCATGAAAAACTGGGGATTTCACCCTGAATATCCATGAATGGGAGACAGAATGGGCATAGATCCTTGATATTTGCTATATCGACTTGTACATTTCAGCCAACATCAACGGGATGTAAAATGGATATTATGGAAAACATAGTGGTGGTTTTCCAAACAAATATGCCATTTGGATCCATTTGGTTTAGTATCTTTCCATCCTATGACTGCAAGGGTGATCCCAACTGCCAGGTGATGATGATGGACAGCTGCTCAACTGGCAAGCGGTGAAGAAGCTGCGATTCTTGGCAGATTTGGAAGAGACAACGACTGGCCTTCCTCAGGTGATCCAAAAGAGGTTTGGGATTCGGGGAAGCAGCCAAGAATCATCAAACGATATCAAGCATATCAGGTGCATGAACTAGAATGATTTACTCTAGCCGGACACATGTTTGTGCGAAAATCACCCTTCACTTATACATGTCAGAAGAAATATCTTCATATGATATATACATATTATATATATATATACACATGTATTGCAGCCAGCCATGTTTAATACCTGAGGGTATTTCTGAAATTGTTGGAAACCCAAATGGTTAGGCGGATAGAGCCATTCACAAGAAGCTTTCTGTTTCGGGAGCTGGTTTATCTCTTTTGAGTCAAGCCGTTCGAGCAAACTTGGTCCTCCCCCTTAGGAACCTTTTCCGACATATGGTGACTATGTCATGTTGAAGGACCTCAAAAGTAGATGGTGTTAATAGAATGGTGAGTTTGGTCCCAAAGGGTTGAAGGAATAAGCCCAAAACCCACAGGTGTCGGGAGTGGTGTCCTTCCTTGAAGATGTTGAATTATTCCATCTTCAAGCATTCGTCAAGTGACAGCTCTGACAATGCCTCATTGAAAAGGAACAACTCCTCGTAGGTGTATGGGTCATGCCATCTATTATCATGTTCTATTTACTGCAAGTCAGTCAAAAAATCGTTCGTGAAAACACCCAACTCCCCTGGATTCTCATTGTTTGCAGCGTTCAACATGAAAGGAAACCGGGTATATGTTGAACTCCCTGTTTGAGATAAAACCATTTGGAATACGTTGGAATCATTTAAAAACGGGCGATTGACCCAGCTCGTCAAAGCTCGACAGACCCAGGAATCTCCCACATTGGTCCTGAGAACCCCATCCATTTGCGGCAGATGCTGGGAGACAATTCTGTTGGTTGATGATGAGGGTATTATACTACCTGTTGTACATCTAATCTCCAATATATATATATATATACATTATATATATATATACAATGACATATGTATATATATATATATATATCATAATCCATGAGCTGGGAACTGAACCAAGCAGTACAGTGGAATGACAGAGGGGGTTTAACACTGCTCACTTGGTTTGGTGGGGACAAGTTTTGCAGGCATCAGCCTTTGGTCAAACCTTGGATGGGTTTGGAAATGTGGACACTAACCAGCTAAAAAGAACAATTGTTTGCAGGGTTTCTCAGATTGGGCCATGTTATATTTGGAGATATTTGGATTATTTGTATCCACTGCATGCTGGGTCCATGTCTTCAAAGCGGCAGTTTTCTCAGGGGACACTATGGGAACTGTGCAGTGTGTTGGCCGGCTGACCGGTCAATTGTTGTTTGTCATGTACCTTCGGGTATTCAAACAATAATAGCTGATTTTCCCATTCAAATCTCCATTTATGATAATCTATAGGGGATCTTCACTTGCCCTGTGTTTGATTACGGAAGGGTAAGGTTTCAGGTGTAGGGGCTGCAAACTAGATTGTAATGCAATTGCAAGATCTAATGTATCATTATATTTGACAATTTCTGGATACACGTGGAGGGCAATGTGTGTGTGCCGTGCATGGTTGCATCGAGTATGAACAACCCTGGCAGTGGGTGGTGCCCCATTCAGAGCTGGTTTTCTTTTTTATTTTCTTTCTTCGCCGTTTCCATGATAGATGCAAAACATGACAAGAATCATCCCATTTTGCTAGATTTCCAAAATTGCCTCAGGTTCAATGGTTCAACAATCATAATTCAGCAATAAGATGCTAAACTATATGGTGAAAGAACGCATTCATCACTGGGAAGGCGCAACATTGACTGAGGATCGAAGTCTACGGCTGCGATGGCACCAACTATGCCTTGAAATCCAACGGCGGTTCCGCTCACCAGTCCAGCACAATGGGGGATGGCGAGCATCTTAGGTGAGAAATTGTTGTCGGGGAAGGATTTCTGTTCGCAGCTTTATCCCTTCCCACATCTTCCCATCAATACTAAACACCCCCCCAAGAAACCATGGTTTAGTAGGGGATACACACATGTTTGGGACCATATTGTGGGGGTGTTGAATATGAAACGGGGGATGGCAGTATAGTACCATGTAATTGTCCTGCTGTCCTCCATACATGGACACTCTTGCCTCATAAAGAATGAAATGGTAAACGGCAGATGGGCATAGTATACAGGAAAATGCAAGGAAATGGGGTATCACTGCCTTTTTGTTGTTTCCCACTAGCCACTAGTCTTCTAACGACCCCGGTTGCAAAAAGATGGAGTTTTCGGAACATCTCCAAAACAACAAACGTGTGGTCTAGTTCAGCAGGGAAAGAGGTGCACGATTGATCAACGAATCATGAGGAATTTATCTGGGATTGAATGATATATATATATATATACAGGGAATTAAATCAACACAATTGAGGGACAAATGAGCTTTTATACTGGGCTAATGTCAAGAAACACCAACCATTCCAGATCAATCACCTGTGAGCGTAACCGAGGTATTGGGGTCCTGCAGAGTTCGTTATTGATGGTGATCGTGAGAGTCGTGTGAATCATACCGCCCATGAACCGAATGGATGCTGGTGCTGGTGGTTTCAGCATCTGTCGGTCCATTTTTTCTGAATTTCTGCATTCTTGGGCTTGGCTCCACCCCCAAAAGACTTTGCTTTGGCTGGTGAACCTCCCATTTTTGATATTTTTGGCAGGCCAATTGGAGCACAGAAATTATGTCAGCAGGTGGGCGATTTGAATCCCCCAAGGCCTAGATCTGATCTAGTCATGTATTGGTCTGCAAAAATGGGGAACTCCATGGAACCCCTGAAATCCAATTGAAAAATAACAAAAACACCTACAAAGACACTGGCGCATCATGGTTTTAATCATGTTCCTTAGTACCCAATGGCTATAAACTGTGGGGAAACCTCCAGCCTGTTTCATGGCACTGAGGATGGTTGGAAATCACTTTGGCCAAAGCGGTGGAGGTGGAAAGTTGCTTGGAATTCGTGTTAGGCCGAAGACAAAATATGGGGGTTATACTACTGATTATACATATGTATGTATATATATATATGTATATATATATAGAGGATTATGACAGTCCATGAATTCGAGAATCCTATCAACCAACATCAACCAACTATTAAGTTTGGAATTATCGATTAAGATGTGGAGATATAAGATGATATAAATGGATACAAGTATGTGATACACGATGGTTGATTAGTGATTATAGGGGATTATACCTCATTATTAATTTTGGGATTATACGAAAAAAAAACAGGTTTAATGGAAAAAGTAGGGGGACAAGTTCTGTTGAATTAAGGGTTTTAGTGGGACATCATCAATGGCAAATTTCCCAGCTAGCCATTGTTTAATTTGAAAAAGAGGCTATAGTGATTTATTGAATCCAAAAACTAACATGGAACATTTCGCTAAGCAACTTAACCTGAATTGGTTGAGTCTTGAGGGAGTCTGGCAGGTGTTGCTAGGAATCTATCAGGGCCCAGACAACCTCCATAGATTATCATAGATTTCAAGAGATGCTAGCGAGTAAACCCATGTTGGTGTTTGTCTCCATGGCGGATATATCCGTGTTGATGCCTAAATATGTTCATGATGACGTGTTCTGAAATGTTATGATAAGCGATGGATTTTGGGGGTTGACAAGATGCGCCAGGCCTTGTTTGAGTCCAGATTCACTTCGTGAACTTTGACGATGCCAACTAGTGATATTTCTTTGATGGGTCAGCACCCGACTTTAGACCACTGTTGCTTCGATTCAATTTCTGGTTGCTTCCATTCCCCGTTTTCTTGATCACATTCCCATGTACAACCTTCCATTGTGGCGCTCAAAACTTGTGCCAGTCTTTGAGATTTCAGTCTTCATTTGTGCTGGTTGAGTACACATTTCTTGCTGCTTACATATATGATCCACCCATCGCAGTGTCAGAGGCTTTGTCCTTGTCAATATGAGCGACGACGAGCATGATCACCGCATGCGGCTACAGGGGCACTTGGTTGAGCTCGTAGACGAGCATGGCCGAGTGGTGTAGCACCGCTGCATCAAGGCATCACAATTTCTTTAGACCCTGTATGTTGCAATGAGTTGCAAATATACGTTGGTTTATCAACCTCAAGCACCATGGACAAGCTCGTTATAAATCTACGAGTTCTAAATCAATTTGGTTATACTGCCATTATCTGCCGTAATTCCATGAAAATCCACTGTATCTACCATAAACCAGATAGTTAACAGTCATGCTACTTCTAAATCAACTTCACCATCGTTTGGGGGGGTCACCTTAAAGGTATATAGGAGGTCGTACGTCTCCTATTCATATTTTGCCAGCTATGAACGGTACAGCAAGCCCTGAAAGTTGGAAACCTGGAATATTGATAGGGGAAACATCATCTAATCACATCCTGGAACCACAACTTTCGGCAATTTTTGGTGACTCTGCTGTAATATTCTATGATTTCCACCAAGGTACCAACACACCTTGGAGCCTGGCAGTGACCCTCATCTCTTCGATGTCCACGCAGAATGTCGCCAGCGTTTCGTGAACGAAGAGGCCAACAATGTCTTCGCCACGCTGGTCATGCAGGAATCCGATGAGGTCCCAGGGATGACGAAGGCAGGGACCAAACCAGGGGATGACCTGGAGGTTACATGTCCTTAGGATGATTAAGTCTATTTATAGAAACATGTTGGATATTTGTTGGATAATATGATATATATATATATATGAATATATATTATATATATACGTAGATAATTGTAGATGATATAATATGCAAAAAATAGACAAGATTGGAGCAGAAACTTACATCATCACCTGATCATGACTATCTTTTTTACCTGATTTCTTGAATGCCAGTAGTCTTTTTATTGTGCTGAGGTCACTGCAGTGAAGATGAGCGGAGAAATCATGGCGGAAGTGTCTTGGAATTTGTGGCATCCCCTGGCCGTTTGGAAAAGAACTCACCTATTGCCCTCTGGCTATTGAATGTAGTGAACTGGAAAATCAATGAAAATCACCATTTTCAAGAGGTAAATCATCGAATCATATATCATCTATTCAATAGGCAATTTCTGAAATAACCAGATGGTATATTGATTTATATTCTTAATTATTTCTTTCTACATTTCTAGACTAATGAAAATGTTGGTTTTAGATTGCCAGGTTGGATCCTTGAGGATACATTTGACAAGATATCATGTTGTCTGTGTATGAGGGAAGAAAGGGACACCACATGATGATTTCCCAAAACAACACTTACCCTCTGGTAAACTAACATAGCTATTGAAAATGGCCATTTATAGTGGATTTTCCCATGAAAAATGGTGATTTTCCATAGTTATGTTAGTTTACCGCATTGCACAGTAGTAGGATACGCATTTTTAGTTGCACACACTTTGTATTTCCGTCTGGCTGTCTATCCACCAAGCACCCTTCGCTTGACCCGCAGCTGTCTTTGGTCGGTTGCATCAAGGACCCTCTGGTAAACTCACACAAACATGGAAAAACACCACTTTGAATAGGTAAATCAACTATCGATAGGCCATGTTCAATAGCTATCTTAGTTTACCAGAGGGTAAGTCATCTGAAATCCCATTAAAGCAGCAATAAATCATCATGACATCTCTGTAACATCCCATGATTTTTTCCATGAAATCCATCCAATTTGGTGATTTTGGGGCGCTGACCTGGACCAGGTCACTTTGGGAATGGAGGCAGAAGGTGCCGCGAGCTTCCTGTGCCACTCAACTAGTTCGATGATTCGCCATTTTAGCGTTAGAAAATGGTGATGTTCCATTGATTTTGCACATGTCATGTGAGTTTTACAGGAGGGTAAATCACTATTAAAATCATAATGACCATGATGATGGTATATTTATTGAGATTTTTTTAAAGATAGATATATCATATTGACAGATAAATCTAACCTCGCAAGAAAGATAGAAAAGGTCAGATTTTGTTTTTATTTTACTGCGACTGAACCAAACCTTGTATAACCAAACCTTCTATCTGTTTGCTATAATCATTAATTGATAAACAAGAACATGACATGGACATTCACTGTAACAAATATGGGTATACATGAGGATATATTTAATGATGGGAAGATTCTTCTGGTGGCATGGCATTGCGGGCAGTTGGTGTTTGAGAAATTTGGTCAGTTGCCGAGGTAAAGGAGTGGTGGTTGCATCTCTGGATACTAATACATCTGGATACCTTTGGATCCTGAAAGCCAGACACACTTGAGAGCAAACTTGAGCATGTATCCAAGAAGAATGTCAATATTAGCATGAGATATCCCACACATTCCCACACAAAATCCGAAAATCTGACATTTGCTTAAATCTATCGCCCAAAACAGGGGATCTGAACCCACCAAACCTCGGAATCAAATCAGCATCAATCACCAAAGCTGGACCGTGGTGCTGTATAATACCATGTGGAACGACAAACTTCGTAATTGATACAACCACCATCAATCACCAACTATGCTGTACAGTATATAATTAATACACAATATAATGTCATTTGGCATCACTGCATGGTAAAAACAAAGTGTGGCTCAGGTGAGCAAATCTCCGAGAAGACCCGTGCGCCGGCCTACCGACTCCGTTTGATGCTACCAGATGGCCAGATCTTGCGTTCTGACGAAGGCGGGATCCCGCCATGGGAGTCAAGATGAGTCAAGCCATCGGGGATTGGTGTGCGGCTTGGTGAATGTTGGGTGTCCGATATCTATGGATCCTCTTTGTAGCCATTGAAGTATCCATGGACCAATGGACGTTTCTTGGGTTTACTGAAAAGGGTTGGATCAGACATTCTCTGAGCTGTCTCACTGGTATTTTCACACCCCTTTTGAACACATGACTTAAAGAAACGTATGGAAATATAATGAAATATATAAAGGTCTTTAAGTTAAAGTCATTTTCAGATTGTTTGAGGATGTGTTTAAGGAGTGTCTTTAAAGCAGGCAAGAAATATCGAAGATTATCGAAGTATCAAAGGATGTGTAACCTTGACACCTCGTGTCCGCTGAAGGTGGTCAAGATACCCTCTTGAGCTGGGTTCCAAATCTCGAGGAGGAGATGAAAAAGAACGCCACTTGGCCCGGCGCTGACCAAATCTGGATGTAACTGGGTGACCTGAGTTACTGCACCAAGATATTTCATGATCCATGACTTTGATGGTGAATACCAGCTGTTCTGAAAAATCGCACTGAGCACTCCACCATGAACATGTCTTAAATATAATTAAATCATCCCATGTTTTTACACGTGTTTACTAGCGGAAGTTAGGCCATATTTTCAATGGATGTTTTGTGGTGGGAAGTTTGACCACCAGCCACCGCGATTCGCTCTTCGGAAGCTGAGGCCTCGAGGCCTCCGACAAAGCCGGATTTATTCGAGTGCAAGGCTTGCAAGGATGCTTTCCCTTCGGCTTTTTGAATGAAAAATCTACAGGAAAAAACCCACAGGAAAAACCTATGGTTTTTAGGCAGATGAGAACTAAGTTGATTTTCTGGCCAAACAAAATTGGAAGTGGAGGGGAAAGGCCAGGCATTTGATCGCTGGCGCTGTCCGTTTGCAGCCACTGCGAGTCCATTGCTTCACAAAAACAGTTGGAAAAGGGGGGCGCGGGTTGGATTTTCTGCTCCTAGCGGTCCATTTTGGTTATAATTCTTTGATTTTTTTGTTCCTAGAGGTGGTCAGTAGAGTGCAACCCATTCAGTTCAGTCATTCTTGAAGCCTCTATCTGTATCGCAACTGGAAATAGGTTTGACTCCAAATCCGCAAACCATCTTTGGTTGGTGAACTATCCCATGGTTGTATCCCAACTGTCTTCGTCTTCCATATAATCTGACTAGATCCATGTACCCTCTGGTAATTGAACATAGCTATGGAAAATCAACCATTTCTAGTAGGTAAAGCGTCTATCAATGGCCCAGGGATTCCATGGCAAACTGCAACAAATTACCAGATTGTACATCCATGTACATCCCATTGCTCTTCCCATTTCTGTTACTTAAATCCCCATCAAATCACCTTCCTTTTCCAAGAAATCTCCCTAAATTCCTATCAAATTCTCATATTTTTCCACGGTGCCAGGGCTGATTTTGGTGACTGTTGTTTTTTTTTTTCCGAGGCCCTGGTGCAAATTCCCCTGGCGGGATCCGCCGAAGCCAAGGTGGGGGGGATTCTGCGGGAGGACCTGAGTTTTTAGCAGAAAACGGGTGATTTAACCAGCAAAAATGGTGATATAAACCATAAAAAAGGTGAGTTAACCAAGAAAACCGGTGATTTAATCCACAAAAACTGGTGATTTCACAAAGACATTGGGGTTTTACCAAGAAAACATGGATTTAAACCCACCAAACATGAGGATTTAACTTAACCATAAATGGGGATTAAACCAACACAACGGGGATTTACATAAACCAACACAGGTACAGGGATTTCACGGAGTGATGATCCCACATGACTCAAGGGCTGGTTAATCCCGGTGAAGAAATAGGTTCCCATCTTGAATATTACCCTCTGGTAAACTAACAGTTTGCTATTGAAAATGGACCATTTATAGTGGATTTTCCCATAAAAAAATGGTGATTTTCCATAGCTATGTTAGTTTACCAGAGGGTAAGCGAGTTCATACACACTCATCGAAATCTCGGGGGAATGTATTTCATTTCATCATTTGACGAGCCAAGTTTTTGCTGGACGTCGATATTATATCGGCGGATGAAACTGATCATAAGCATCTATGCTTTGGAATCTGATTAGCATAGCTCTCTTGTAGGTAAGAACAAAACATGGAAAACCATTTTTTGTAAATGACAGATCCTATCCTACTGGATTTAGCAAGTAGATCACTACTTGCTTCCCATTTTAAATTAGCAAAGAACTGTCGATCGTAACAACCCGCATCATAAAACCCCACTATGAAGCTCATGAAAACCCCTCTCAGTTTTTTTCACTACCTCAGATCCCCATTGTTGATGGTTTACCCCGCATTTCCCGTTGTAAAATCACCATTGTTTGCTATTTATGAAACAACCATTTTGGATGGTCAATAAAATGTCGTCTACATTCTTTTAATGGCAAGACATTGCATGCAAGAAATGGTACAACCACCATTCTTCATTGGAACAACAAAACAGCTCACTGGAAACCTCCAATGTTTGACGGTAAAAACATGCGAAAACCATCATTTTCATGGTCAAGCCAGCATTTTTGCATATATAGTTACTGTAATCATATGAAATCACCATTTCTTGATGCTTGAACCATGTTGGGTCAACATTAAATCGCCATCGTTTGATAGTTAAATCACATTAAATCACCATGTTTCGAAGCTTTAACCACCTTACATTTCATTATTTTTCCATGGTTTTCACCGAAAGAAAACACACCATGTCTCCCAAGTTTCACGGAAAAACACCACCCTTTCCGCTCCAAACCACGACCTTTGCGACCCTGGCAGCAGGTAGCCCAATTGGCGGAGCGGGTTCAGCAGCTGGTCACAGCGCTGCAGAAGCGCTGCGACGAGGACAAGGAGGAGCCGCGGGGGGGAGCCATAGCCTGGGAGGAACCATGACCATGATGGAAAAGGTAGTGGAAATGGAGGTTGAAGCGAGTTTAACCATCAAGAAGTGGAGATTGAACGGGGGATTTACTTGGGGTGTGCATGGGGATTTAAATGGGGTTTAATGGGATTTGATAGGGAGTTTATGAGATAGAAATAGATAGCAACCAGCAAAAAGATGCCGAAAAGATCCGAAAAGATCCGAAAGGCAATTCCAGCATGGTAGTTCGATGATATTTGCTTGATATTTCCAATTTCCAGGTTGCCAATTGTTTCCAACTTCTGGATCGATTTGGGGGGTGCTACAACCCCCAAAAAGATATTATGTATATACTGTAAGATTATATAAGTATAGAAAACGTGAATATGTCACTATAATTACATATCTAGTCTAGCATATTGACTATGATATACAATGATGTATATATAGATATACACGCTCGGGGCATCTCGGGGCCCTAGGCTCTACCGGAAGAATTCGTGATCAAAGTGGCTGGATCTTCATGTTGTTTTTTGAAGTACAATTGAACGGGCCTAAACATTTAGGCCCGCGTCATGTATGAAATGTTGCATGGCAAACATGTTGAAGACGTGTTTTCGTTATTCCCACTGTAAATGACAACAATCTTGAATTTTGGGGTATCAAAGTTATTGATTCAAACGCTTGTTTTTTTTGGGAAAATGCCATGAGGCCATTTTTGTATGGTATTTGCAGTGGATTTTGGACATGTTTCAAAGCGCAATGTCTTGATAGTCAGCTAGTTGTTCGTGATTTCAATTATTTCATGCTTTGATTCTATTTTTCCCAAGTACAAGGACCACATTGGATTTTTTTCATGGTATTTACAGGCCTTTTAAAATGTATTTGGGATACAGTGTTCGGTTTAGTTGTTACTTCATGTTATTATGGCCATGGCTCTGTGAAGTTGGATCATTCGATGTGGCACAGCCACAGCTGTCTGCATCAATTCCTTTCCGGGATCGGCGGATTACTCTTTGACATCAAGCGAAGTCTGATGCTGCAGGCTGCCACAATGGCCTGGCATTTCTCGGGCTTCTCGAAGCATCCCCATCAAAAGGTTCAAGGTTCATGTCAGTTGTGCCACTGTGCTAAAAGTGCGACTGTGCCACTTTAAGAAACTTACACTGGTTCTCTAGCTGCTAACTCTAGCTTGGAGACTTATTTGTCGAATCAGGCGCAGCCTGGCATGTTCACGAGCGGAGAAACAGCCAAACTTGCACGGAGACTCATCCCAAATTTTGGCGATCGGCTGCAAGCTAGACACGGCAATTTCCCTGATTTTTTTCATGGCGTCCAAGACAGTTTGCAAACCTGGTTCTTCGTTGAGATGATGTACGGCCAACACATTGCGATTTTTTGGTGACAGAGGCCAAGCTTTCTTCCGTGCTGTCACAACCTATTCGTGAAGAACCACCCTCCCGTGCAGGATGCTCAGATCAACTGAGCAGCGTTCTAGATTCCCCTTTGCATGTTTAGTATTGGGCTGGCATAACTTCCATCAAGTCGTAAGACTTTGCCTGGGTTTCGTAAGCAATGCGAAAGGTTTGACGTAAGCATTGGTCAGAAACATATTTCCGTAAGCCGTTTGGAAGACCATGTGCGGCCATGAGAGCTGGGATTCATCAAGGTTGTGTGACTCATTTGGTGCATGTTATGAATGTTGATGATGGTGGCATTGTATATCTGGAAAGCACGCCAGAATGAAGGTTACTTTCTTCATGGTGTTGTTTTACAAGATCGGAATTTGCCATGAGGTGCCGCTGGGATGGGCTGCGGACACGCGGCTTTATGCAGCCGCCCACAATGTGGGCATAGGAGGCTGGATGGCTCCGTTGGTGCATGGATAGATCGATTTTTAGAGATAGATAGAGGGATGGGGAGGTAAATAGATGGATGGATAGACAGATACATGGATAATGGAAAGAATGATAGACAGAAGGATGGACAAATTCAGACAGACAGTTGGAAAGACAGAAAAGCGGATAAGTAGATGGATGGATAGATATGTAGGTAGATGGACAGATTGATAGATAGAAATGACGGATGGCTGGATAGATGGACAGTTACAGTGACAGATGACTGTGCGTTGCGCCAGGAGGAAAAAAGGAGCCACAACGTCGAAGTCATGACCCGGTCTGCAATGCCCGGTGAGCAGCGGACCATGACCTTTTCTCAGAATGCCTGCACCATCAACTAGCCAGAAATCGGGAAATTATTCCTTCTGCACAGGGAAAAAAAACACACACCATGATTCCAGAACTCAGTTTTCAAGCTTGGTTAGAAACTCTTACGAAAAAAAGAACCTACCATTTTTGCCTGTGGTGCTTTTGAAAGAACCAAAACGGTTGGATAAGGTTGAGTCCCCTTCGCATCTTCGAGTCATAGCTCAAATCCTTTGGAGGGCATTTCTTGGGATATCACTGTAATCAAGTCGCCATTTTTCTCAAGCCCATTCGGTTCATCAGATCACAAGGTCACGCAGCAGAAGTTAACGAGCCCCTGCTTCAGAAACTTCAGAATCACGCTCAATGGTGTAAAAAGATGTTTGATGTGGCTTACGCCTGTCTTTAAACGTAGCAGCAACATAACATCAGCGTATCATGACCGAAGCTTCAAATGACGCTAACATGCCCCAACCCCCCCACCCCACCCAACCCACCCTTCATCAACGTAGCAGCCGGGGCCGTAGCAGCAACATAACAGCAGCGTATCATGGCCGAAGCTTCAAATGACGTTAAACATGCCCCACCCCACCCCACCCAACCCACCCTTCATCAACGTAGCAGCATCATAACATCAGCGTATCATGACCACCGGCTTCGTTCGTGCTTTGTTGTGGGCAACTGGATTTCAGCTTGTATTGATATTCATTCGTTTTCTTTTTGCTTTCTTTGCAATATCCATCGGCGGCGCTTGCCTTGGTGCGCGTTGTTTGTCTGCTAATGTGACCATCGCATTGCTTCCTTTGTCTTGTTTTGACATGTCAATTTGAAAATGGATGCTTCCAGCAGCCCAAGGCGGACATGTAACAGCAACAGAACATTGATCCAGCTCAGCTGTGCAACTATGTAATGTGTGCAGGCTATGCAAACAGCTTTCGACGCACGCCTAGAAATGGCGGCAGAGATGCTGCAGCGGGCTAAACGCGAAGGCAAGTCTAGTATTTGGTTTGTTGTCGTCGCCGCGACTCTAATTGGTTTTGTTGTTTGTTTCGTCGCGAGGCCACCTCCTACATGCGGATGGGACGCATTTAAACCCAATGGGGGTTGCATTTTTTCTGATGCATTGCGCCCATTCCTTGAGGTGATGTTGCTTTTTTGTCTTTATCGTGAGCATCGCTCTGATTTGTTTTTGTAGGAGCAGGAATCAGGAACTTGATTTGATCATCGGCGATTCATCTCTATGTGCCGTTGATCCGGTGCCTAATTAATATTTTTAGGACCGCCGCGTTTGTTGCTCGTGCTTTGTTCGTGCTTTCGATCCCTTTCTATTTGTTGCACAGGACACAAAGGAGCGCGATTTCGCTGAAGCAACTGCAGCCAACGCGCTGTTGGCTGCAGTTGCCCCGGCTTGGGGAAAAGGATTTGGCGGTGGCGCAGTGAAAGGAGTGAAGGCACGAGGGTTGAAAATTCCCCAGCAGTTGAAAATGCAGGTCCCGTGGCACCTGCAGACGGTACGAACCTCAGATTGAGGGGTCAGAAAAAGTCCATCGTCCGTCGTCAGTCCAGAACAACATGATCTCACAAGTTTGCAGGCGTCTTCGTCAAAAAAAAAGACAACTGATTAGAACATTCTATGCCGCCGCTTTTTTGTCTGCCGCCCAATCCGAGAAGAGGAAGGGACATAGACAGGGACCAACAGGAGGGCAAAACGATTGAAACGCTCAAAGCTAAATGCACCTCACACCAGCAGAATCTCCAAGCGAAACGCCGCCCGCAACAGCAAACGGCAGCGAGCTCAGAAAAATTGAATCGAAAAACACTTTCTTCTGATGTTTCAACTGGCACCTGTGGTCGCATCGGCATTTTTGCTACCCTGGGCCAATGATCGCCCACCAACAGTGGCCCTTTTGTGCGCAGGTGTGATTTCGTTATTTGCGCGCGTGTGTGTGTGTGTGTGGGCGCAAGCTGCTTCGTTGTCAGGCAATGACTTGTATGGATACCACTCGCCTTCCGATGTGAAGGCAGAGATGGTTAAGATGAAAGAGGTATGTGACGTGTGACATTTGGTTTCCGATTTGTTTTCTTTGCTCATGTCACGTGATGTCAACGTTGAACAGGACTGGAAAGGTGCTTGGAACATTCACCTTATATATGTGGATGTGGTGCCAGATGGCGACAGGCAAGAAATGACGTCAACATGCCCCACCCCACCCCACCCAACCCACCCTTCATCAACGTAGCAGCAACATAATCATAATATCAGCGTATGATGACCGAGGCTTCAAATGACGTTAACATGCCCCACCCCACCCCACCCAACCCAGCCATAACCTCCGGTAGACCTTGGGGCCCCGAGGGTGTGTATATATATATATATACACTGCAATACATGATTATTTGTGTATAAATGCAGTGAAATACAAGATATCTAGGAACCCAATCAACACAGCAAATATTTACCCTCGGGTAATCAAACATGGCTGGTTGGGAAATCCCTGAACTTGGTGGTCATTTCAACGGGAACATCAATTAAAATCAGCTAGGAACGGGAATTGTCCATGCTTGATTCCCAGAGGATAGGGGGTACAGTAGTAACCATCAAAATTGGAATCTTTCCCTTAAGTCGGATAGTCAGAATCAGACCCCCCTAGTGTTGAAAATTGGTACTTAACCATACTTAACCATACTTAACCAACAAGAATGACTAACCAACAAAAGGTTCCAATGAAATGGTTAGTTGGTTGAATCCCATGATAGATAGGCCACTGAACAATACATTCCTCCAAGTTTGTGTTTGTGTTGATCAACCCATCCATAATATGGGCCATGGTATGGGTATGAATCAGACTCCGCATTTTTGGGCATGGTTTAGGATGTAATTCCCCCCCGCAATATTTGATACCCCCCAAGCGAAACCATGGGTTAGTACTGGATTTGTTCATGAAATGGGGCCTTTTGTTGGCGGTAATTCATTTTAGGGGATTGGAATATACTATATATAGTGCTTAGTAACCATCAAAACCAATGGAGATTTAACCAACAAAACATCGGGAGTTAAGCAACACAAATGGTGGCATAATGAAAATATATGAACACGTAATTCGAATGTAATGAGAATTCTTTGAATGAATTATAACAACCTCACTGCGACTTCACTGTACACGATGGTTAGTCAAGGATTACTCTCTCAATTTGGTCGAACTTTTCAGGGGACATGATTTATCCAGAATCCTGAGAAGACAGGATGTACTATATACACAGAACATTTGATGGTCAAATCCCCAATTTGATGTATGAAACATCCCGAACGAGTTAACAGATTTGATCGCCAGGCAGATCTCGATGTTTGTATTTTATTCCGGGTGAGAATGGGTTGAATTGATAGCTTGTGGCAAGGGAACAACAGACCACAAAAAAAAAATATTTATCTTGATTTTGTCGTTCGGCAAAAAATCTTGAAAATAAAGAGAAACATCCTCTTTACAAAATGCCTGAGATCTCAAACATGGAGATATTGTCAGAAACACAGTGGACTTGATCATCAATGTTGCTTTATGACAGTGATCGCCGCAAGTCACCGGCCAAACTGACCGGGGTTTGAAACCGCTGGAGTTGACTGGGCCTTCCTGTACTGTATCACATAATATACTCATCCTGATTTACTGACCTGAATTGGTTGAAACCTATAGGTTTTCTTTAAACACCATTAAGTACCTATAGAATCCCTATTGAACACCATTAATTAGACACCATTATTTTCCCATTATATGTTTTTTTTTTTGAGTCAGCCTACTGACATACTGGGCACATTTGGAATTTACCCAACCATGCTTTCACACATCGCCCCAGCAAGATTGTCGCTTAGGTCAAAGGCTTAAACATTTCACTGATAGTTGGCTTCTTGATTCAGTTGGTTTGAACTTACTGGTGCTTAGCAGGGAATGAGGTTTCATGACCTATAATTAATAACCACTGAGTTTATCATCCCAGCAACCCCCATTCCCTACTAAGCACCAGTAAGACTTCCAGGGGAAAATCACCAAATCACCATGGCGTATCATCACACCGGCCTAGGAGTTGGAGCAACAGATGGACAAGATCCACGCACGGCTGGTTTTTTGGCCACCCAACACCTGGGATTTGGGTAGGATTTAAAGGTGTTTAATGGATGATTTAACCATGATTTAATAGGGATTTAATAGGATTTTACAGTGATTTCATGGGATTGAATAGTGATTCAAGGGGATTGAACCATGATTTGATGACAATTCCCGGGATGCAGCTGCAAGTTTGCCAATGGTTTTCTTGTGAAATGGGTCGGCAATGGCCCAATCAAAATGGAGCTGTCAATCGCTTTTAATTCGGTTGCGGGTACCAAGATTTACATATATATATATATAGGGAATGGCTGAGTTTTTGTGTTTGTTTGTTTGATATTGTTTGATTGGCGGACTGCTATTCCCATGATTCATGGGAATAACAGTCAGCCACTGATTTTCCATCTGAGCAGACCAACCCTTTTCAATGTTTTCCCCGCGAACCACAATGAGGTGGCACCAGAAATTCAGCGGGGGCTGAAGACCACAACCATGGGTTCCAAATTTCAACGACACCTATCAAATTGGGTACACCGGCATTTATGTATATCTTTTGGTTCATATTTCAATCATCAAATATCAAATCTTAAGCTCAAGATGTGTTTTTGCAAAAATCATCCCTAGATCTGGAAAGACAAGTTGACACGAATGTTTCATCGATAGTAGGCCCACCCACCAACCAGTCGAAAAGCAACCAACAAAATCAGCCGGGAAAATCACCAAAGATAGGAACATGTCCCAGACCGTCAACATGTTTTTTCCCCAAGAATGGACGCATATACGGCCAGTTCCAGCCTGTAATCCATGCTTGGATTGGTAGATTGGCCAATTCAAATGGATGGTCCCCACAGACTTTGACATAGCGTAGGTTGACTATATTGTAAATATAATGTTATGTATTGAGTAACAATAACCATCAATATATATATATATACACACTGTATATATATATATATATACATATATTTGAATATATAGGTTAAATAATCATAAATATCCCCAATAATCTGGAGATGTGAATGGCCCTGATTTTTGAAAAACCTCCAGAGTATCTCATTGGACAATCATTGGAGGAACCAGAGAGAAAATCCCAATTTTTCTCAGGGAAAACCAGACATGTCCAGCTAGGTGGTGCTCCACAGTTAGCTAAGTTGGTTTATAGCTAGTCCAACTAGGGTTTGTGGAAGATGTCTCATATGCTCAATGGTGCCTATAAACCAACAAACATCACTGGGAGCACCACTTGGTGTGTATATATATATATATTATTATATTATACATACACAGCATATTGATATGATATGTTATATACAATACATTCTATATATATATATGTAATATATATATGTAATATATATATATATATGTAATATATATATATATATGTAATATATACCCTGGCGGTCCAAGTGGAGGCAAAGTTTACCTTTATGATCTTGATGATACTTTGCCGTTACCAACCTAACATTGCCATATGCAGGGGCTCAAATNCTGGCGGTCCAAGTGGAGGCAAAGTTTACCTTTATGATCTTGATGATACTTTGCCGTTACCAACCTAACATTGCCATATGCAGGGGCTCAAATCAATGGCTTGTGAACATCAATGTGAATTCCAAATGGGTTCATTCACAGTTTCATTCACGAGCTATAACATGATAACACATACCATTGTATCTTTGAAAGGTTATCATAGTTATTCCAACATATTTCCACACACCGCGTTGGCTCTCTT
>BGPT01000435.1:257385-322266 GCA_003297045.1 Symbiodinium sp. clade C Y103 | reverse complement strand
CACCACTACTCTAGCTCACCACTACTCTAGGTTACCACTACTCTAGCTCACCACTACTCTAGCTCACCACTACTCTAGCTCACCAAGTAAAAGTCATTCGTAACTCGGAAGATTGCTTCCCAACTTCCTTTGANCCACTACTCTAGCTCACCACTACTCTAGCTCACCACTACTCTAGCTCACCAAGTAAAAGTCATTCGTAACTCGGAAGATTGCTTCCCAACTTCCTTTGATAACTATATATTCATAGAAATTCTACGATATTGATATGAGGGTATCGGGATGTATCGGGTATGGGTCAGAAACAGGAGGGCCACCCGCAAGATTGGTCGATCATGTTCAGTGACCCTTACCTCGTGACTTGGCGAAAACGCGCAGATCAAAGACTAACCAGAGAGAACAGGAATGCTGTCAGATTGGATGTGTTGAATCATAATGAACAGAATAGACGGTGACAGATATGACATGCAAAAAGCAAAACTGCGCAGTTTGGGGCCGTTTCATGTAGACCCATTGCACATGATTTTTTGGAACAAACACATTTTGTACCGTCTGTGGTACGAGACAGAAACATATGGGCTGTAAACATATTTGTATAGACCACTTAGTTCTTGGGGTGCACCAAGTTAGGGCGAATCCCCTTGCCACCTACCAGCATAGGCGGCACCTGTTCTCTTCGTCCTGCAGGAGGTCTGTGACCTAAGGCAGTGTTCACCACAGAAGTACTGATAGCGGAGGAAATGCTGATGAAAATCCTTGTAAATGGCGAATGTTGTGGGATATCATCGGATATAGTAGGTTCGAATTTGAATTACAGTAACTATAAGAATCAACGTTCCCAGATTTGGATGATGGGAAAATCTGCAGAAACCCCATAGGTTTAGAAGGAACAACATGTTTGTCCGGTTTCGATTTTCCCTTGAACCAATACATTGGACATGGGGTAATTAGCCACAAATGGATACAAAGGGGATTGTCCATTGTGTTTTCAACCACCAAATCAGTTGTTTGAATCTACCTATGATATGGATAATGAAATCATATAAAATCAATGGTTTGCCCATTGTTGTTGCGCGTTTTTTGTCTATGTCCCTGACTTAAGCGTGAGACATAACTACAATGAAATGGGGATATCATGGGGATATAAACGGGGGTGCAACCAGCAATGTGATAAACATACTGTGCTGGTCATTGTGTAAGTTGGATTATCATCCTGAGATGACATGGGGTGATCCTCCCTGTGACTGTCCGTGGGTTGGAGGCGACAACCCAATGGCTGAACTATCAAAGCCGCAAAGCTGAAATGCTTGATCATTTGAGGGTGTCACCCAAACCTGCAGCCTATCCTACCCATTATTTACAGTGACATCATGGTGAGGTCGTTGAATTATTGGGGCAACTCCACCATATCATTAATAAGTCATTCACAAAAATGGTGATCCTCTGCTGATTTCGAAAAGGTGGTTGGGAAACATCGTAGGCCCTCCATCCTCGAGGTTGTCTCAACAGAGCCAGACAGCGGCAGAACATCGGGGAACTTCTTCCCCATGGTTGAAAAGTTCCGATGATATCCCCTCGAGTGATGGGTGCTTCAAGCAGCGGCCAGAAAGTATACCTATGGAAAAACATGAACGAATAAAAACCATTATCTCGCTGGGATAGATCACCATCAGCTCCGTTTTGGATTTATACATAGTATGCTTGAGCGTTGTAGAAGATCGTGTTGTAGAAATAACTAGAAATAGGTTTGTCCCATCATTCAGAAGCAATTTGGTATTGGTTTGTCTGGGTCAAGCAGTAACCTGGTGACTTCGCACTTTAGCTAGGTGGTGAAGTTATGGAGTTTTATCCCAACAATTCATGGTCCCATGGGGTTTGACTCACTGCCACTTCCCTGGAAGATTGCTGCCTCCTGAATCGTTTATCATCGTAAAGGTAGGGTGTCATTTCAATACAAGTAAATACAAGTAATACTTCAATATACTTCTCATCACATTTCTTGTTCTTGAAATCATTTTCTATTTAAAAAAAAAATCTAATCTATGCGATTACTCCATTTTGGGTTGACATTGCATGTGCTTCAAGGCTCACCCAGCAGGAAATCCATTCCTGGAAGAACGTGGGTCCAGGAACGTCAACTGTGTGGGTCCCCAGTGGAAACCATGTCCTGGACCTTCCCTCTACGATGAAATACCCCCACATATGGACCCCCAAAATGAATAGATCACTTAACCATGGTTTCTAGGGGATATTTAATCTTAGGGCGATGGGAGTACCAAGCTGGTGGGCCTGACTAGAACGCTAGGCCATTGATCAAACGTGGCTCAGGTCACCCAGGTGGGCATTGCTGGCATAGAATCTGCCATACTGATGCAACTTTGAAAAACCTCTTGGCCATGCCTCAAAAACAGCGGCAAATCCTGGCCTGACCACAACGCCCCAATGCCCAACATCAAAGCGAGTGGATTTGTTCCTGTGTTTTTCTTCTTATCCAAGACTTTGGCAGATTTGTCAAATAACTTGATCTCAGTTCCATCCAAATTCTTCGACAATTCGCCCGTCGAAATTACATCGACATATTCCATGTGGAGCCTCGAAGGATAGGTAGGTTGGCCTGTAACTCCTATAACTGAGGTTTATGATTCATTTATCATGGTCTATGTTATAGTTACAAAATCTTATAAACTATAGTACAGTAAGTTAGAGTTAGATGGTGGTATAAACATGTATAAACCAACAAACATAACCTCGAAGTCCCCCCGATCCCCACAGATTTCAACCCCCCAAAGGGTCGCCCCGCTATGTCCGCAACATCTTTGGTTGCCTCGACTTCCTCCTTCCTGGCAACGCTGCCGTTCAAACCCGGTGGTTCACTCGGCCAAGTCTACAAACCATCATTTATGTCAAGGTTGTGCCGTAGATGTCTGCATTGAATATCATTGAAGAACTGATACAGAGTTTTATCCCAGTTCTAGGAGTCAATATTTGCCAGCTTCCTAAAAAAAATATGGGCAGACTTTCCGAAAAAATTGGCGACCTCAAAATCCACCATCCACCACTCGTTCATCATCCTATCTTCCCCCCTCCGGGACGAACACCCACCGTGCAGCTCCTCTCATGGTCAGTGGCTACCCCCGTCCAAGCGGAGGCCGCACTGCTTGGCCTGGCTCAAGGCCCTCCGTCCTAGTCATGTTTGTGGGTAAACCCCCAGGAACTATAGGATACTATAGGTATATGCCCCATAAAACCAGGGAATGAGCAAGTTGTAAACCAACATCAACTGGAATATCTGGGATATTGATGAGAGTATAGGCTGGAATATATGGGAATATTTTCATGGGAATATCATGGGACTATAACCAACCATGAGGATGTTAGAGGGTTTAACCAACTCAACCTGTCATTCCATAAAAGACTGGTTGGTCAACAAGGATTCCCAGCTCATGGATCATGAACATGCCCAACAGGGGTTTTGAACGCTGCTCACTGCTTGGTTCTTCTTGCAATTGAAGTCATGAATTGCGATAAATCCTGAACCAGTTGGGTTTTAGCAAAGTATAACCTTTCCATACCCACATGTGTGTTTCAGTTTCGCACATTTGTTGGACTTTGTTAATATCCAAATTGTCTGCGGTCAAAGTTATGAATCCCCGCATGTTGAATGCCACCTTAGAAACCCCTCGTTTGATATCTGATGTATTCAGTTTGGGTTCGCTTATTGGGGGCTATATTCAATATTACAGATCTCAGGGGATTGAATTACTTCCACAACTGCACCATTTGATATTGACGTAATGAGACTAACCTTATGGCGGTAAGTACCCCCATCTCGAACTTGGCTCTGCGGCACACAGGGGTCTGTCCAAAACTGGAAAACACGATCATACAACTGAAAGGAAGACATGTACCCTCTACAAAATCAGACTTTGCAGTCCTGATGCTGTACCGGAAATATGTTGGGGGTTATAAAAACCATGGGATGGAATGAGGTGTCCAATTTTTGGACCCAAAAAAAAGGCCTTCGTCACCCTCCGGGAATCAAACATGGCTAGCTAGGAAATCCACCATAAATGGGTATACCATCGATACAGTAAATAGTGGATCTTCCCCTTGCCATGTTTGATTGCCAGCCGGCTGTTTACCACCATCAACTTTTGCCCAAATGGGGGACAGGAGTGCCTCGTTGACACTCGCGTGGTCTGCTGCCGACTATATCGGTTGCCAGACTTCATGGCGCTGTCGCAATAGTGAGGCCAGTGTTGTTGGGCGAAACACTGGTGGTTTCCCCCAGCAAATGCTCAGCTGGGACTCATGATGAAATTTCTTGATTGGAACATAACGAAGACTTGAAACCACAACCAATGTCAGACATCTTGAGGCAAACGTCATTGCCTTTCTTTTGGCAAATAAACAGTGAGTTGACGCCTGTGGTGGTGCGTAAACAGGGGTGGCACTGAAATATATATATATATATAATATATATATATACACAGTATATCTATAATATTGTATATTTATGTATATATGTGTATGTATAGACAAATAATCACATGGTAATCAACACACATCTAAGTACGGGCAATATAGATCCTTGGCGTGATGTCTTTCAATCACATGGTTCTCTCCTTTTCCGCCTTTTCCATTAGCATCATGAATCGAAAGCTGGGGCCAAAATCGAAGACATGGGTCAAGCTGGATTGACAGGTGGGTGCCAACAACTGATCACAATCCCAATTGCACGTGGATAGCAAAACGTACCCAATTTGCACAGTTCAAGGTGGTTCTCAATCATGATTGAGGAGCTTGGCAGCTTACCAATGTTTCCTATGTGAGTGGCTTAAAATGTCATCCACTCACTGTTGAAGGGTCCTCACGTTGACCCAAAGTGGATCAGGATCAAGGCTGCCACCCCACACTCGCGTTGCTAGAGAGCTGGATTCAAGCGACTGAAGGAAAACATGGGATGTCATAGAAACCAAACAACATTGCCAATCTTAGATACCTTACAAAAAATTAGATTTTTAGCTGGTTAGTAGATATTCCCATTCATAGTAAAAGACTAAAGTACTAAAGTATCTAGACAATTCATGTGTGCGAAACAACTCAAAGCAAACTCTTGCATGTCTCAAGCCTCAATTCCTCCCTGCTCCTCGGTTCTCGTATCAACCCTAAGATTCCTGTCATCCAAAGTATCTAGGGAAACAATGAAACAACCCGGACTTTTTCGGATCTCAGAAGGATAGCAAGTCCAGGCACCAGCAAGGTGAGGATGGTTCATCGGTTTTCCTACGGATGGGTAAGTTCTTGAATGATCCCCAGACAAAAGCAGGTCGCATACCCTCTGGTAATGACTAACATAGCTATTGAAAATGGCCAATTTAGAGTGGATTTTCCCATTAAAAATGGTGATGTTCCATAGTTATGTTAGTTTACCAGAGGGTAATCCGGATTCATGATTCAAACCAATGATGGACATCCAGTCAACAGGAGCTTTCTCACCATCGCATAGTTGTTTTTGTTTTTTTCTTCGATTGCCGCATCTTTGGGCATCGCTCCTGGCTGGGCTGCCAGGCTATGTACAACTCTCCTGCTGCATCGAGGAGGCCTTGTATGAGCTAACCCGTGCCCTGAATGACTACAAATCAGCCTTGAAAATGACCTGGGCAACCCAAACACATTGATGTTGACATCGCAAGGTCACAATATTCCATAGAAGCGGAAACCAATAGATGTTCTATGATGGTTGGCGATATTGACCTACCTTAAGCAGCCACAATTGCCACTGTTCCCAGAATCAGAAGGATATTCACTGATTCCAAGAAAGCAAACATAAACATGGGAATATCATGGAATATCATGGAATATGTGTGTATATTCTTACTACACACATATACATACATATATCATATGTAAGCAGACGTCCATCCCATGATGCTGTCCAGCCTCAAGGGATGCACCATCTTTTCGGTGCCGTGGCTGCGGCCCTGGTGCTTCGGGCTTGGGGAAAACCCATGTAGAAATAAAGTGTTATAATATGTTGTCATTGAAAAATGAACTGTAAATGGAAGTCCGAATGGACATATCAACTACAAATGGAAGTCTTATTTGGAAGATCCATGGAAAAAGAGTGATTTCAACATGATTTCACCAAGAAAAAACGGTGATACGATGGGATATTTGATGGGAATTTCACCATGAACAATTGAGCAGTGACTGCTATCTACCTCTGTTGGTTGATGGTTTTGCTGTGATTCAAGAGGGTTTTAAGCTTCATTTATAGGATTCTTAACCATGATTGATGGGGATATTATTGGCACATGATGGTTGGCTTATGATTGTAGTCATTTGACAGTGGCTTTTTAACCATCAACATATGGGGATATAGGTGACATAACCCAATATAACTTTTAAATGATGGTTGGTTGATGATTGGTTTAGGGATTTCACTAACCAATATAGTAAGGAATCATACAAACTTTGTATGATTCCTATTATATTGCCTTTTAATACAAAGAGGGGAATTGTTGTTTGTGTGTTCAATGTTAGTGTCCCATGTAGTGGACTAAGCATGTCGGATGTTCTGTTTCCACCAAGAAAACTTATTTAATATGTTGTGTAAGCCTGTTTTGTTTTTCCCATTTTGACTTTGGGGGTTTGAAAGAAGCCTGTAATAGCCTGTGCATACGACCTTATATATTCAAGATTTCAATAGTTGAGAACGCCATTCATTGTTGATTGTGTGGATGTGGATTTGACTGAAAATAGAAGATTCCTCTACCTCTGCCCATTTTCTTAATGAGATCGTGATGATAAACAATGGGTGATGCCACCACACCAGTGGTATTCCCTCAAGACTTGGAGTTGACACATTCCAGAGACCTGCAAAGGTCTACAAAAGGAGGTATAGCCACATTGCAGCATCACATGATCACTTCGGCATTCTATCTTGAACACCAAATATGAACAGGAGATTGGACTTGATCTAGACACAACAGCATGGTTTTTGGGCCATCATTCCACTCTATCCTCCAAGACGTTCCAAGCTGTGCCGTCAGGAGACGCTCATCCGTGCAGCTGAAATCCCAAGCAGGTCCTGCCACCAGAATTTTTGGGGCCGTCGTCAACGTCTGAAGAAACATGGGTCGTAACATACTGCACGTCTCATCTGAAAATGCCATGAATGATTGAACTATCTTAAGAATATCTCAAACTAATTATCTTGAAATATCTTAAACATGTTGTGAAGCCACAGCATGAGTGGTTGAGTCACATTCAAAATACCCCGCTCTTCCGCACAACTGCCAGGTGCTAGAGACAAATGCCAAAGACTAAGGAATGTTCAGATGTAGTTTGGTTGACCTAGTAAAACAAACCACCCAATTATATAACCATGACTGGGCTCTAAAATAAGAAAAACTCGTTCAAACCCGGGTGCTTTTTAAGGATCCATCTTTCAAAATCAAACTGTTTGGTGTTTAATTGAGGTTTTAATTTTGATATTAGGGGAAAGCTTCGAAATCCAATTGTTGGCAATAGTCAATAGTTAATTTGAAATTGCAATGTTTGGCGGAAAGCTTCTCACCGGAACACTAGATAATCCCTAATACTAAAAACTACTCCTCCACGGGTTTACCAGTAGTCCGAAGGGCGTTTAGTATTAGGGGGAAGGGATTGTCTAAGATGATCTAAGATGTTAAAAGTTACCCAGCCATGCAAGTATACCGATAGAACCTCAATACAAATTCAATTACTATAGACATCAGAAAGGGTGCAGTCTAGGAGTGGGACTTCGTACCATCCATTGAAAATACACAAGTAACATCAAGTAACACAGGGTTGAACATCTTGAAACGAGAATTGTGTTTCTGCATCTCCCTAGGTTCACCCGAACGGCTTCAACACCTGTTCACCGAACTTGGGCAACATACTCCTGGGATTCGCTCCTGTTTGAGGTTCGGTGGTTGCATCGCTCACCTGCAGAGTGTGAGCAACTTTTTTGGCAATGGCTTAGGATTGGAAAAATGACCATAGTCACCAGTATAATAAGTGAATAAGTGGATTTAAGCTCAAGAATTAGTGGTTTTTAATCATCATATACGACCACCATTCAAAAGAATCATAGTTTCAGAAAAGGTGGTTTCTGGGTCTTGAATGCTGACCTCGCTTATGTGAGCAGTAGTGAAAGTCTATGCAGAAATAGCAATGTTTTTCACCTGATGACCTAATGATTTCCTCAATATAAGCCTCCACAAACAACCATTAGCCAGCCGCGCTTTGGCCACGGTTCGTGCAAGTTTACCTATGTCATCCGAAGAGATACTAGTCGAAGAATATTTCCAGGTATAGATGATGTTTTTTTCCATGATTTCCAGGACTTTTCGATATAGGGGGTTTCCTAATGGCTGGGGGGTACCCAAAAATGGATGGTTTATAATGGAAAATCCGAATTTTTTTAATGGATGATAACTAGGGGTACCCCTATGGATTGGAAACCTCCATATGTTTTTTTGTCTGGGTTCTATACAGCAAGTCTGAATATGCCTTCAACCTTCTGCAAATTCATCTAAGCGGCCCTCATGTCACATCAATTTTTATTCAGATGTCGCGGCTGTACAAAGGCTGTAGCACAGCAAGTTTGACAAACGCCAAACACAAACTGTTGACGTCTTCGAATATCCGATCCAAGTAGCTCAAATTCTCAATTTTGCTGAGTTGCAGTTGTGTCCTTCACACTTGGAATAGGAGTAATTAGTCCCAAGTATCAAATTTTCGAAGCAACAGCACGTTGAAATCAGTCTGTCGACCCCACTGGCAGTGTGGCTCCTGTACAGCCTCCCAGGGGTCCTATGAAGAGAATGCTATGAACACTGTTCCGCTGTCAAAGGCAGCAGATACCAAGCATGGAACGTTCCATTCTGTGCAAATCAAAATCTACATCTTGTTTTCAGCATCCCACTTTTCAGCAGACTTAGCCCTCGAGCATCCGAAATTGGAATAGTGCCATGCAAAAGTTAATCTCATATAGAATAATTGGCAAGAACTATGTAATTATATGGCTTGTTTTTTCAAGATCGATTCCCTGTACCACTTTGCCTCTGAATACTTTTTCAAGCTCACTTCAGGAGCAGGTGCACTCTATGCGCTATGCTTTCTAAATTCTAAACACAACCTGTGTTGCCTTTCCTTCTCCTTTTGCGAGGGCTGAATCTGCCTGGGGAAGTTCAGGGGAAGGTCATGGCTTTTTGATCAACATCATGCAGTCCACCCTGACTTTCCATGATGTAGCTACATGACCCTATCAATGGTTTGGTTCAAGGGAACATTTACAGGAAATTCTCAGGTTTTTGGATCAAGCCTTTGAAGTAGCTGGGAGCTGGCGCTCAGATGCAGCGTACTGGTAGAGATTCCACACCAGCAATTTATTCTGACTATTTGAAGACTAGGTTGCCAAATCGTTGGGTGCTTTTCTTTAGGCTGTTGCGCGCTACAGAAATCAAACTACGTTCAAACATCTCAAAATCAAACACGACATTACTGTTGAACAATATGAAATATTGCGGCAATCCTGGGGATGCAATGCCTGATTGATCCAAAAGCTCTCATCTCTCATTTCAAAGACATTTAGAAACTATCACCCAACATGTGTCGGAGGTATATATCATATATCTATATATATCTCTTGTTGTCTACTTCGGGGACCCTTTTCACCCCGGAAAGAGTTTAAACGTCTACGCAACTACCAATAATCATTCTCATACCTATGGAAATAATTTCAGTTGTGACCCTTTGCACATCTCACTTGAACAAAATGCAAATAAGATTCCGCAGAAAAGCTCCCATGTTTTGGGTTAAAAGCAAAAAACACGAGATACTTTTGATCTGATATGATCTTATTACCTAACACTAGATTGCTGTTTTCCTTAGTGGATTGGTCATATATGCCACTTCTATCCACTTCTCATCTCCTAGTGATTCACTAAAGGACCGAGCTATGACGGCTCAGTTTTTGTTCCAGCCGTGTGCCTTGCCATGTGCCCCTTGAAAAACCAACAGAAACGCAAAGCAATTTGAGTTTGCTGAGACATCATCCTTCAGTTCTTGTTTTCTGGTCCAAAAATGGGGCACCCATAAGTCAACTGGTTGATCCATGTTGATCCTACTGCCAATGAACTAATTAAGCCCTTTTATCTTGTGAAGTTTTCAACTATCAGCCATTTTCAGAATTTCTGCCACAGGTCTTGCTATTGACCGTTCCGCCGAATGTCACACAAAGCTACACTCACCGTGCCGCAGCGGCTGCGCCGCATCAGCACCTAAGCACAGTGCGAACAGACTTGCAACTTCAAATGGTGATAGGGATAGAATTTTCACGCATGATTTCCATAGTCCAAGCCTACCTCCTACTAAAAACTATCTTTGAGTATTGGATCTGTTTTTGAGGGACCATATGCGGGTTCTTTCGCCGGAAAACCAACTGACCATGAAACAAGGGGATGAAGGGGATGAAGGGGATGCGGAATCTCACCAACTGCGGTAATGTGGTAAACCCAAGAATACACCGATCATTCGGGGATGGGTTTGTTTCAAAATGAGGGACATCCCAATTTGTGGCCATCTTAATGTGAAACTGATGATCAAGCACGTGGATCTCAGCTATACATGGAATGTTTACCCCACTGAGACCGATAATATGTATATGATTGTATATATCTTTACAGACATACAATGACATACACATGGGCTGTCCTGGAATGCATATCCAAGTACTGTAAACTGTCACAGTGCGGATGATCCCAGGCATGGCAACTGGGGATGATCCTCCAAGTGAGGTATACCTAGTATCTACCCAGTTTACAGATTGTTGCTGATTACTTGTCGTTGGTTTCCCTTCCAGACTGGTAGATGGAAGGGTGGTATCTGTCATTCTTGATTTGGTTGGTTGTTTGATCTTGGTGATCAAAATGTTGACATATTCATACATACATATTCCAGAGAGTCTGTCGTTTGACTTCATATGCCAACAATTGAAGCTCTCGTTGTGCCTTTGCCCATGCCACCTGCCATGCTTGGCCTTAACACCACCATTGTTTGTTGTAGCCATGAATCAACAAGCGTCATTGGTTGTATACCCATGGTCTTCCATTTTGTTAAAAGATGTTAAAATTATGTTCTGGTTGCAGGAGGTGATATGCCAAGTGCTTCTATCAAACGTGATTCTATCCAGTTCTATCGCACATTTCCAAGGCACAACAAGATCTCCTGCACCCATTGTCCCCATTTCCTGGGTTTCCAAGGGTTGGAGCTGGCTTTGGCAAAGATCTAAAAAAATGGGTACGCTCTGGTAATTTGCTACAGTTTGCTATGGCAATCGGCCACTTATAGATGATTGACCTACAAAAACAAGGTGATTTCCTAGTAATTTAACAGTTTGCTATGGTATAGATGGCCCATTTGCACATGCTTTACCTATCAAGACCGGTGATTTTCCATAGCAAGCTGAAACAAATGTCCAAATGGTAGATCTCAAAGTTGGGAGCCACAAGTTTGAGAAAACCTCAGGTTGCATGGCTGGTTTGCCCAAAATCTCGGACCAATTCAGAACCCGGACTCAGTAGAACCTGCTGCTGAATGAAACATGGATTCGATTGTGACATGCAATAGCTGCAAATGCATAAATTCAAAGACACATCGTCGGTCTGATTTCCAGAACAAAACATTTCTCTCAGCTGCTGGAACATGATCTCAAATCAAGGCTTTCAGCGTGTTGCAGTCCCTTATCTGAGGTCCAACAGAATCAACCGAAAATAATGTCACCAAGCACAAACCTGAGTCAAGCAAAAAGGGGATCGAGCACAAAAGGCACCCATACCACCCTTGGTTTGTCGGACTATTCTCGCTATCCTCACAATATTCACACCGTTGTATACCGTTGTTACAGATTTAAACTGATCTCAGAATAAATAACAATATATTACGATGATTATGTTCCGTACTGTAAGAATATCTTCTAACACAAACAACATCGACCCAGTATCTGGCGTGGTGGCTTCCGACCCCGACCCGCATCGCATCCGAGCGTCTCATCGCTGATCTTAGCAGCTTCAACGGCTCCGGCCGCCAGCACCGCAGGACGTAGCTCGGGATAGTAGGCCAGCAGGTACCTTCGACCGAGGCTGCAGCCCAATGCTTGGGGGTGGCTATACATGGCTCTTAGTAAGTGGGGAAAAATGGCCACAAATATCGGACATCTCCGAAATCTGTATATCATCAACATATAAATATCCAGAATATGGTTTTCACTGAAAGGTGAAAGGTGCAGGTTTTTTTGTGACTTTGATGGATATCACCCTGATGATAACCTCCACGGGGTAATTGAGGTAGAACATATTGAAAGAAAAAACAAGAACAAGGTAGAAAACAACAAGCACCTATATACATATATGATTCTATATTATCATATCATATATAAAAAATATAAAACATATTAGGGCGCATACCCCTTGCCACTTGAAGAGGGTTTATGAGCTGGAACTTGGGATATCCTCCAGAGGTCAATGAAAAATTCATCTTAGATATGGCCAGCATAGTATGAGTTGTATCCAACCGTACTGGGGTTGTAACATGCTTCAACCATTCATTGGATTGGGTTAAGGGAAAATTTTAACCGGAAACCATGGAATTTTCCCATGAAATATCAGGGTTTCCGGTGAAAATTTTCCCATTCACCAATCCATTGAACCATAGCTACAGGCTTTGACAGCCCATCCTATCTGTTAAGATTCACCATTCTCCAAGGATCTGAAGCTGCAAGCTGAGTATGAAACAAACATCGAGTATGGATAAAGTCAAAGATTCTTGTCATGTTTTAGTATTGGACTGCAATACCGGCAATACCTATATGGAGGTTTCCAATCCATAGGGGTACCCCCAAATCATCCATTTTAATAGGGTTTTCCATTATAAACCATCCATTTTTGGGTACCCCCATTTTAGGAAACCCCCATATTGCGATGTTATGTTACTTTGACCCCGAGGTCTTTGGCTCCTACGCTGGTAATCACGACAGGTCTCGCTGTGTCTCGCTAGACAACCTGGGAACATGCAAGTAAAGAGAAAATAGAGCAAAAATCAGAATAGGCTGTAAGCAATCAAAGAAACGCCATCACCAACAAATACAGTGCGACAGCAAAAACAACGTTGCGTGCGTGTATGTATCTATGTGTATAGTAAAACCATTTCATGGTCAACAAGCTATACAACAATTAATACAACACACAAAAAACAGATTCTAATCATTCACAAACCACAATTTTAATGAAACACACCATTTGAGATATGTTGGATTGATCTGGAATTCGAAAATTTGATTCCCAATCTCAGCCTATCTCAGCCAAAAAAGGTCATGTTGCTGGGACGGTGAATTTTCCAATGCCAGGGTGCAGCAGCTGACAGCCGTGCTCGTGCAACTCGCTGCAGTGATGGAAGTGCAGAGCGGAGCAAATCAGGCCACAGATTCCGCGGCGACAAATCCTCAGGGATTGGATTGGTTTACCCTCTGGTAAACTCACATAACTATGGAAAAAAACACCACTTTTAATGGGAAAATCCACTATAAAGTGGTGATGTTCAATAGTTATGTTAGTTTACCAGAGGGTAGTTGGGAAAATTTACGGGAAACATCCATATTTGATGGGGAAACCAACCGGTTTCCTGTACATGTTCCCCACTAAACCAATCCAGTAACTCAGGGATTTTGTTTGAGTTCTGAAAGGTTGGTTTCTTTTGGGGAGATGCTATAGCTTAAAGGCGTAGTGAGACAAGCATCAACAAGGACTTGACTTGAACATCAGAATGGGATAAAATGGGTCTCCCTTTTCTGATATGAAACTCCCGTACAGTTACATGGCCCCAGTTACATGGCCCCATGAAACAAGTACGGATCAAATGCAAAACCACGTTTCCCAAGAGGATTTTGATAGTGATGGTTGCAGTGACACTGGCCATTTTTTTGTGGTGAAGCGGTCATACTGTACCATTTTTTGGGGGGACATTGTAAAGCTAAGTTATACTATCCAACTATATATAATGTGTTAAACAGGAAACCCAAGAGTGAACCATCCCATTAACCAAACATGTTGGGGTCATTTTACATCATCTCGGATATGTAGGGGTATACCCAATGCCATAGACCCCCATCGGGGATGGTCTATTGTTGGTTTTACCTCACTATCTAATCTGCTAAAGATATGCAATCATAATTAATATCAACAACGGTAAATGTAGCCACTTCTGTCCACTATTTATACTGCTCATGGAATCACAATGATCAGCAAATATTAGATGAATATGACATCTTTGTAATGGTAATATAATTATCTCTGCAAATTATGATGAGTAGCTATGATATGCTATGATAAGTATATTCAAATAGAATTTATTATAATATATAATCATGCTCAAGATGGGAAGCATAAGTGTATCTGTTTATGGTTTGCGATCATCCCCGCGAGCACCGCTGTCAGCTGCAAACAGCTCCCTCCGTTCACCACCGGAGATCACAAAAACACACATTGTCCCATGTCCGGCCATCCATTGGTCCATCGTTTCATCCAAGATTCTCGCGTCGAAGGGCTTCCCGCTCAGTGAAGTTGATCAGGATACCACAGACGATCGCCTCACGGTGCGAACGAGACATGACCAATTTTTGCAACGGAAAAGATTGGCCGAACGACAACCACATGATTGTGTTTTCCGGGTCCATGGAATATAGCAATTATACACTTGAAAATGTAGAGATACTTGTATGATGATGATGATGATGATCATAATAAGAAATGAACTGGGGAAATCATTGACCAACCGCATTGCCAAATGGCCAAAAGATTAGTACTTGGGATCATCAGCCCGGTCACAACAACACTGAAACGACTGCTGAACATCTCTTCCTTGGCAAGAGATGGTTCTGCGGATTGCCCTTGGTATACCTGCTAGCCTGCAGATGCTTTTCGCGGCCTTTCATATTTGGTAGTCCCCAACTTTAGTTCCTATGTCATGTTTGTTGATCGTTCCCTTCTTTTCTATTTGCTCGCTTACCCCTTACTTCTGTTGATCATGCGGACTAGTTCTGTCAGTGAATTCCACAGTTCTATCCCCTCATTCTTGGCTGTTCCCATCTTAAAGCTTACAGTAGATCTTGAATGTTTGAAGCCCAGAATGTGCCAGAGAACAAACAAAAAAACGCACCACATTGGACGCTACGCACGCATGGGTTTCCTACAAACCAATCCATAAGATCGATCTAATCAATTTTAGTTTGGTGATATGTCAGTTTGTCCAAAACCAAGGGATGCTCCAAAATGGACAGACTATATTTTTGACAGGACATAATGATCATCAACCAGCTATCTTATTATTAGTTTATGATCATGGTTTATCATAATTGTTCTGATTACTTCAAGTGGCCAAAAAATTCGAGGTATCCGGTACATTACAAATTAGATATTGGTGTTTCTCAAACAAACTCAAGGTTTTCCCGGTGTTTTATGGTTGCTCTTTAACTCTTCGCATGTTTCGAAAAACAGCACCCACCTGCAGGCGTCCCGCAGATTTGGTGGAGCGCAGGATGGATTCCAAGGACCTCCAGGTGTTCACATCTTCCTCGGTTTTTTCCAAGGGGATGCGCAGGGACACATTTCGGCTACGAATGTGGTCATTTTGATTCTATTTTTTGTGCCAATGTCCAAAATCAAATAGAATATGTGTCCAAATCATAGGGGGAATATCTTCTACCTTAGAGTCTTGACATATCGATTTAGGGATTGAACCTACAAGAGTGACTAGTGCATTTATGAAGAAAGAGTGGGTTGTTACCAACACACATGGTGATGTTGAATGATATCTTTTCAATTCAAGGGTTATCATAGTAACTGAAGTGGGGCTATGGCCACACAGAACAAGGGGTATACCAGGAGGTAATGCTATCTAGATTTCTTTGGGGTTCTACAATGGGCTGAATACTCCCCACCAAGTTCATGTATAATTCAGGCATGCTGAAATCGTGTACAAATCAATAGCAATCGCATACTGTAAAGCCGCACATAAAAATCCATCTGGATAATCTTCCGTCCATTGTTTATGTGTTCCTTTTCCGTCGGAATTTCAGCCCAAGCGTCCAAAAGGCCATCCAAAGCAGAGGCATTGAAGGTTATGCTCCTGCATCCATCGTTTGAGAAATGCCACGTCAACAACAGGTGTATATTGGAGAAATGTGATGTAAAACCAACAAACTGTGAGATAATATAAAGAAATGCAATAGCCAGTGAACTTCAAGTCATACTTCAAGTTGATATGTATTTTCAAGCTTCATGCATGGGCCGTGGTGCCCATAATGTCAAGGATGTAAGAACAATGATCCAACTGGTGGTTTATATCGCATCGACAAGGGGATCCACAGGGCCATCATGGGCCATCCCAACCTACGTTGGAGCCAATCTTTCGGAACCGGTTAGAACAATGCCATAGCACGGGAGTAAAATGGATAGGATAGAGAGGTGAAATGCCAATTTGCCCAAAATGGCTATCTTTCACCTCCATTTCACCTAAAACTAGGGGAGCAACCCTGTGAAACAAAGGAGTTCCACTAAACATATTCCCCAAAAATCCCCAAGCCGTGGATAAACATTATCATCATTGTTATCTTGTAGTGTTAGTAAAGCAGTAACGGACCATCCATATGTCATATGTTGATGGTTTATACATGTTTGTACCGATTTATGCCGATCATTTTTGGGAAATTTGGGGATGGTTTATTTGATTTACTGTACTAACATTACATCTCCAGCGCCCTCCCCCGGCTCCAGAGAAGCTCCAGGATAGGTAGCTGTTGGACCGGGTCCTTCCGCCAGGGGACCCATTCTGTTTGTCTGAAAATAGGCTACCTCCAAATTGATGCTTGATGAGTTCATGATATCAGGGTTTAGGATGGGATGGGGAGGGGATCGATTGAACATTTAGGGGAAGAAACATGGAAAAACACCCAATTCCAATCCCTATAAACATAGCAACATGGCCATTTGAAAAGTACAACTTATTCTCAGAGAAACCCATATTTTACTTCGAAAACGACTTCCCCACATCAACCAGTTGGTCCAAGTCAACCAGCCACCCGGCCGCGCCTCATCTTGAAATCGCTCCAAGGCGCAGAAAAGGTCCTGGACACCTCCAGAGTGAATGATCATGGCCTGCATCGCTGATCCGGACAGGTAGGATGCTGGGGTGAAGATGGCATTGGCATTGCTCTGGATCCATGTTCAACCCCGCAAACCGTTTGGGTTTAGGATTATCATGATCTACATAATTCTACATATATAGAAGATACATCTTAAGATACTCTACTTCCTCTTCAGTGGACATTTTGCCTGCAGATTTCGGCTTCGTGAATTTCGAAGGATCCACGAAAATACCAAGCTGGGTCACCGTGTATAGTGCTTCAGCTGGCATGGATGTCGTCACCTCCCAGTGACAAGTCTTAGTCAGTTGGGATCATAATCCCAGGTAGATCGGATGGACAATAATACCCTCTGGTTCTGACTAACATAGCCATGGAAAATCCCCTATAAATGGAGGTTTTAATGGGAAAATCATCCAAAATTAGCCATTTTCCATGGCTATGCTTTGAGACCACCAATCAGATAGCCTTCGGTAATCAAACGTGGCAAATCAACAAAACCATAGATGATTTTCAGAAAGAAAACACATTTAGTTCCATGACTCTTTCTATGACACCTTCCATTCAGACCTCTCTAGGGCCGGATAGGGGTTGCAAAATGATCCCCGTCCCCCACCAGGCCACGCACACCTGGCGTTTGGCATCGTCAAAAGTCAACTTCTCCAGCGCTGCGCAGGCCTGGAATCATTTTCGATGTGGGCAGGATTTTTTTCAACCGTTGAAATGATATGTGCAAAAAACAATTTGCAAAAACTATTCTAATTTCTACAGTTCATCCTACTGATTCCAGCGAGGATCTAGAAGTTACGGGAGAGATAGCAAGGTCAATCCCAATCTTGAAATAAGCATATAAAATTTGATCATCCAAAAACACAACTTGGGAGCATAAAACATCACGAGTAGGATCAAAGGAAATAGTCCATGTGGTTACTGGGGTTTTGCCTTTGTGATATTCCACCAACTAACATATAATAATGAATAATCCCACATATGAACTCTGGTGACTCTGGTGATATGTTGTTCATCGTTTTGTGGAGGGGCTACTCTTCAACCAAACTTTCCATATATAAATATACAGAATGCTGTTTGAGCCCTGAAATACTAAGGTCTGAAGTTCCACAAACGTAAAAACCAAGTGGTAACCCAAAAAAAAATCTGTTCCCTACAATCACCACCGGGTTTTGTCCTACCGTACAGTAAATCGCAAGCACCCAAGCTCTTGATCCCTATACCCACTGACGCACCACAAGCAGAGTACACACCCAGGTGTGTGATTTTTTTGGTCTCGACTATGTTGGTCCTTTGGTGTCTGTTGTACAGACTAATTGGATCTATGGCTCACGCTGTGGCTTCATATTGCGTCTTGCAATTTTGCCACCTGGTCATCTGAGCTTCTAACTTAATTTGAGATTGTTCCAACGCCCAAAAGGGACTACACTGATTCTGGGCCGTATTGGTGAAAAAGATAAGGGTAAACCGAAACTAAACAGCAAACCTACTCCAGTATAAATATATATATATATATACATACATATTATACACCCCGGGGGCCCTAAGGGTACATAAGGTTTATATTTACCTTTAGTATATGGAGACATGGTGGTAATAAACCCAGAACAGCCAGTGATATCGGTCCCAGAGCATTGGCTAAGCAAAGCGCACCTCAAGCTCTGCAGTTTTGCAAAGAACGGTGAGCTCAGGAGCGTGAGCAGTGTGAATGCAATCTACATCCGGGGCAAATTCAAACAAATATTAGACACATATTCATGGTTGGTATGTTATGGTGTTGTATTTTAGGTGTTTTAAGCCTAAGCAAGCTATGGGATAGTGTGACATGTATATGTAACATGTATATCTATATATATATATATATATAAAAACATTGTTTCTTTGAACTTTGAACTATGAACCATAGAAATTCTAAAGACTTACACCGGCTGCCCCTCTCATCCTACTTTCATTTGTGTCTCCAGTACCGACTCAGACTTCACTCAGACTCAGAACCATGACTTTCCCAAGAGTCAAAGTTGTAGTCGCAATTCACCGCGTCACTTTGATCGTCGATGTTGATTGAAAAGCTTGTCAACACCTCCGGCTGGAACTGGTGTGAACTTGATGGGTTTCTCCTGAAGGCTGTTCCGGTGGTACGAGTCACTAGTCACTCTGGTCTGAAATCAGGATGATGAGAATGAAAATTGAGAATAATATGTAGTAATGGAGCTGATACTGATACGATAACTGGTCATGTTTAACCAGTAGAACCATGTTGATTGAAACAATTATTGATTAACTCTCAGTCCTCACTCTTCTTCTGCTTTTTACTCTTGTTCTTCTCACCACCAACATCATCATCATCATCAAGAGAACGTTTACCCTTACGGGCGGGTGGTTTGGGGGATGCTTTGGCGGCTTTCTTGGCTGCGGCTGTGACGGCTGATTTTGCAGCTGCTGGCTTGGTTTTGCTCTTGGCTGCAGTTGCAGTCTTGGTCTTCTTGGCTGCTGCTTTCGGTGTCGCTGCTTTGGGCTTGGACTTTTCCTTGGGCGTCTTTGGTGTCCGGCCTTTGCCCTTGCCAGCCCTTCCCCGGCCTCTGCCACGCCCCCGGCCCCTGCCACTGTCGTGGTCTGATCCATTGTCCCCGTCGTCCTCGTCAGCGTCAGCGTTGCCATCCTCTTCTTCAGCCTCATCGCTGCTGCTGCTGTTGCTGCTGCTGCTTGACTCATTGTTTGAGTCTGGGTCCTTGTCATCATCATTGGGCTTCTGGTCATCATTCAAGTTCGGGTCGTGGTTGTTCTTTGCCTCTGACTCTGCAGTCGCTGCGGCTGCTGCCACTGCTGCTGGAACTTCAGTCTCAGTCTCAGTCTCAGGGTTTGTTTTTGACCGTGCTGGCGTCGGGACTCGAGTCAGGACTGGTGGACAACGTGGGGCTGGCAGTGTGATGTTGTTGTCATCGTCACTGCAATCAGCTGCGTCACGGGCCTTGTGCTGCTGCTGCTGCTGCTTCTGTGTTTCATCATCGTCGCTGGACAGGACATCATAAACATCTTGACCATGCACTGGGTGCGGGTGCGACGGTCGCCCTTTGTCCAGCAATTCAAACTTTGGCTGCTGCTGCTGCGGCGGCGGCTGCGGCTGATGTGTTTTTGTCACTGCGTCAGCTGCAGCGGTAGTAGTAGTAGCAGTGCCGGCAGCGCCAGTTGTGTCAAGTGGCTGTTGCTGCTCAGCTGTATCTTGTTGCATTGGTGCTGCCGCTTCTGTCGCTGTTGCCCCAGTGCTTGATGAGGCTGGCAGTTGCTCAGGCTCAGGCTGCTCAGGTTGCTTCTGCTCTGCTGATGCTGTCGGCTCTGCTTGCTTTTGTGCTGGTGACTGTGATGGGGCTGGCACTGGCGTCGGCGGCGGAAGTGTTGTGATGTTCTCAGACGGTTTGTCTGCGTTTGCTCCATTCTCACCAACTGCTGCTGCAGGTGCTGCCGCTGCTGTCATTGTTGCTGCGACCGTTGCTTGCTCTGACTGAGCTGCCGATGCCGTCTGAACCGTCTCATCCTGAGCAGGCTTGGATACTGATGTACCATCTTGTTCTGGCAATGTGTCTTGCAAAACCGTTGCTGGTCCTGGTACTGTTGGAGCTTGCTCTGATGGTGGTGGTTGTGTTGCGTCGACAGTGGCATTGGATTGTTCTGGGGCTGATCCTGCTGGTCCTGTCACTGTAGCCACAGTTGAAAGTGAAAGGATTGCTGTTGCTGCTGCGGCTGCTTGCATCTCTGGTTCTTCTGGCGCTGGCGCCGCTGGTGCTGGGGCTGCTGCAGTTGCTTCAGCTTCGGCTTCTTCCACTTTGACTTTGATCGGTGCCACTGGCGGTTCTGTCTGCTTTGATGCTTGCCCTTGTGCATTGTTTGCCTGTGCTGCTTCTGCTGGTGCCTGTGCTGATGTTTGTGCATGTTCTTTGTCTGTCAAGGCTGGCGCAGTGAGTGGTTGTGTGTTGCGACCGCTGCCTTGTGATGGGAATGACAATTTGTATGGAAGTGCTGTTTCCTTTGCAAATTGTAGGAAATCTGCCAAATCTTGTCGTATGTCACCGGACAAAGGGGACAAGCACTCATCCAAATATGAGTCATCAATCGCATATTGAGCCCCAGCCCATGAAACAAACTTTGCGAGGTAGGCATCATTTTCCCGGATTTGAAGACATACAGATTCTACCTCTTTGTCAGATAAATCTTCAATCTGAATCCCATCACCAGCATCAGTAGTCACTGCCCCAGACCCTGGCTCTGCAGCCACCACTGCAGTAGATTGAGCTGGCTGAACTGGCTGAACCCCAAATGAAGCTTCCTGAGGAAATCGAGAGATCGATTCGATAGATAGAATAGAATAGATACAGTAGATAGGTAGATAGACAGATACCCAGGAACGAATATCATGTTTCATTAATGGGGTGGCTGCGTTCAATCAAGGATACATATATAGAAATTTGAAATCATCGGATGAACATAACATATGGGAAAATCAGACAGACCAAACTATTTACAGCCACCGGCCTCCAGCTGTCCCAGAAATTTGAAATCACCGGATAACCTCGGATACATACTGAATATGGGAAAGGAAAGTCAAACCAAACTATTTACAGCCACCGGCCACCAGCTGTCCCAGAGATCTGACATCGGAAAAACAGTAAACCAAACCACAGTTTAACCACACCAAACAATTTAGAGCCACCGGCCACCACTAGCCGTCCAGTCCCAGGGAACAGAGAGCATGAGCAGCATATTCATATGTAATGTTATATGTATTTACATATCATATATGTATGTGTGTATGAGTATGAGTTATCATTTAATTATGACATCAACATATGTATATATACATTATCATACATATATATATATATATATATTAAAATATGTCTTTAACATATGTATGGAGTATGGAGTAGTATGGTATGAAACACTAATTTGCAGACCGTCCTGGTGTGTCGCGGCATCTGCGAAGTCGTGGTCATCATCCTGTAGTTGTAGTTTGACTTTCGTCATACGTGGAAGACTAGGGATCTTCTCGTACAGTTCAAGAGCCACCTGTTTTGCGCGGCGCGGAGCGGAGCAAACTAATGCGGTATGTATGTCAGACTCAGTGTTTGACTTCGAAATTTGAAACTCAGATTTCGAACTTTTGAACACATTTTGTCCAAATATATAATATATAAGGCCTTCATGTGATTCTCCATATGCTTTTGCGAAGGCTCACAACATTTGTCCAAGACCGATTTGACATAGGTCGTGCTGAAACGACAGGATTCGCTTGAACAATTGAATTCTGTCATGGCCACCCATGTCAAAGAAGTGTGCACATCATCAGCTTTCCCTGTGTTGAGTTCGGCTACCAAGGAGCTTTCCGGAATCCACAAGAAATCTCCAGGTCCCATCCAAACACAAAACCCTCCTCCATTTTCAAAATCCTTGGGTTTCATATTCACCATATGAGATGAAAGGGATCCAATGGTAGGAGGCGTGGACGGACTGACTGCAGCTAGGCTGGACATGACACTCTGTAAAGGCATGGCGAACACAACCTTCCTTCCCGTAATCTGGTACTTTGCGGTAGGGGCAAGCAAATCGGTCGTGGAGACACAACTCCAAGTCCGCTTGGAGTACAGCATCTTCATAGCAAAAATCCTGGCGCTTCAACACTGGGACTGGAGGAATACTTTACCAATGCTGGATAGACTGATAGACCCTACTTGATACCTAATTACCGGAACCTAACTAACCTTCACAAAGTTGATTGAGTTTTGCCTAATTGATTGATCGGATTGAGTTGGATTGTATTTAAGATGTATGTATGCAGTTGGTTTTTTGAACCGAGCCTTGGTATGTTTTCATATATCCATATACGAACTTAACAATTCATTAGACAAGAGTCTTTGTGAGATCACTTTCACAGGAAAAACTCTTGAGGTGCTGCTTCACCAGTGCTGAGCCAGCAAGTGTAAATCCGAGAACCTTGAGGTCGTCATGCGCAAATACCTTGGTCGTCACAAGTCAGTCTATAGGGTGAAAAAAATGAAAGGGTGGTTTGTGGTGAAGTATGCATGGGAAGTGTGGTCTTGATTTCAGAATAGTGTGTACTAGTGTGTCAAGGTGCTTGTTCCAAGCAAGGGAAGTCAATGTCACGACGTTGCTTCGATTCTTTGGTGTCATCAGCACGTAGTTCATCAATCATGGCATCTCTAGGTAAAGGACCTAGATTTGGTGTGGGCAAACCCCTCAGTATGTATCCGCAAGTGGATTGCTTTTTGGGATTTGATGGCGCACATTCCTGCACAGCCCCTGCGTAGTAAAACTTCTCCTTCCATGCATTTGGGTCCAGTAAAACCGCTTCAATGAACGAACCGATCAGCTGATACTGCGCAGGCAAATGCTCCATGACCTTTGGAACCATGTTAGGTGCTCGATACACCTCTTCACCTTCACCTTCACCATCATAGTTTACAGTTCCATTATCATCATCATCGTCTTGATCTTCAAGTGCTGCTTCTGCGGCTGTACCTTATTGAGAGACCGGTGAGAGCTAGAGCTAGGCAGGCATTCAGTTTCAGATTTGGGAACAGTGACAGATTCAGATTCAGAGTATAAGAAATCAAATATATAATCATGTTTACCAAATCAAAGTTCAGAAAACAAGATACATTCTTCCCGTTGAACTTCGTTCAGGCGATCAGACGCATTTGTCAAAGACTGCACGTACCCAGCAAACTTTTTCTTGAAGTTCTTGAGCAACACAGGCGTAAGCTTTTTGGTATCAGCCCCAAAAAAATCTTTCTTCATGGCTGCCGACCCAGGAGATAGCTTGCTAGGTGATGTATCTACCAAAGCAAAACCACGGAGTTGTTTCCACCTGCCCTCCACTAGCTTCCGGTGATCACCCAAAGCTTCATTGTTTGCTGTTGAAGACAGCTGGTCCGCAATGTCACCCTCGAGCTTCCCCACTTCGTCTACCTGAGCTGGCAGTGTAGTCGACTATTACTAATACTACCTATTCGAGTCTGCACTTAGCTAAAGTTATGAAGTCTCTTTTCAGATAAGGTTGAAACCGGGAAAGTAAAGACGTTCACAACAAACAGCAGACCAACTCAGATAAGATACAAAGTTGTTTTTCATGACCAATTGTTGACGCTTCAAGTCGATTTGAAGCAATTCCTCATCACCCCTACGCTTCTTGGGATTCTTTGGAGTTGTTGGCTCATCAGTGGTACCGCCACCACCCTTACCTTTTGCTTTGGCTTTTCCTTTGGGTTTTGCTTTTTGACCACCCGTGATTGCCAGAGATGGCTGCGAAGATCCAGGAAGCGATGGCATGTCTTTCAGGTGATTGAGACCTGATGCAACACATTTGTCAACCTGATGCAACCTGATGGAAACAATCAACCTGTGTCAAAAGTCAAAACACACCAAGTAGGTAGCGGACGAGATAAGTCAAAGGTCCTTGCTTCTTGCTGCAATGTGCTTCTGTCGATGGCACCTGAGACACGCAAAATAGAAAAAGGGTTTCAGTTTCACTTCTAATTCTAGATCTTCTAGTGATCAGGTGGGGTAAATTTTTGAAGTTCGACCCAAGATATAAAGTACAGATGAGGCACGTGAAAAGGCACCCTCCAAATCATCGGTTTCCACAGATGTCTTCCTACTTACTGAACTCTCGTGAGACAACTTCCGGGCGTTGCTTGCATTCACGACCTTCAGTAAGGAAACCACAGGCACACCATAATCATCTTTTCCCCAAACAGCAGTTGGATTTGTTTTTGCCAATTCCCATTCCTGCTGGTACTCCTGGTCTGTCCAATCGTAGCGTTCCCTCAACGTAGCGATGAACCTCAGGCGCGAGAGAAGGCAATGTGTGTGTGTGTATGTTGTTACTTGTCACTTGGAAATGACCATGCCCCCCACCGAGTGAAAAAAAAAGTGTAGTCATAAGCATTGCAAAGTGACTGTTTCCTGGTCATAAAAGGCTTGCTTGCTTTGAGTTCTAGGGAATCTTCACACTTGGATTTCTCCAAAAGTTTCACTTCCCGTTTCACTCCTTTTCCACCACCCTTGTCTTTGTTGGCAACCACCAACTCACGTCTTTCTTCGGATGTCATGTTGTCCCACTCTTCAACCCTCTTTGCCGACACATACCATGAACGCATCTTCCTACGTGTTGCATGACACTTCCTACATCGTCTCGCTTTGCAGCGTGCACCGCCACAATTCACAGACATGTCCATGCTCACCAGCTCCTCGCAGTCCACACACCTTAGATGTGCCAATGTTTTAGGACCCCCAAAAGAGTAGCCAATCTTATTGGAAGTTATATCGATAAGTCCTGTACAAGTGTCAAGAGTTTCAAATGCAATTATAGATCATAGGTTTGCGGTTCATGTATGGAATGTATTGTATTGCATCCAATTGACTCCACTTCTTTGGTTCCATTGGAGACTGTGGACTTTGTGGACTTATCAGGTTTCTCCTGATTCTGCTCACTCTCAAGACCTTCCTCCATCTCGCCCCCACTCGTATCACCATGAACTTCTACTTCTGCCATGACGTAGCAGCAGAGCGCACCCAGAGGAAACTCACTCACAAGTTCACTAGTTGAATCGCAAAAGGCTATGCAGAATGTATTGTACAATCAATGGAAGTGTAGGAGTCAATTCTGAATTTGACGCCTGATGTCGATGTAGTCAAAAAAACCAAATGAAAGACCACTAAAGCAACTTGATTGCGTCTTTTGGAATAGTACCCAGCAAGTATGTTGAACTGCCACGGTTGCCTGTACATGCGTGTCATGATCTGGTTCTTAAAACCGATCACATTCGCAGCCATCGATTGGGTGGGTCATGAACCATTGGTTATGAAAATAAGTAAATAAATAAATAAATACATAAATATATCATATATGTATATGGTCAATTACGGTTATTCATCCCACCACAGCCACAACTCACGTCAATCACCAACTGAGATTACCCCAGTCCGTGAAACCTGTCCGAATATACTACTTCTGCTTTTCACAGAAGAAAAGCGCGTGGATACACGCCCTGCCAACTGCAGCGGCATGCATTGAATTTCCAGCTAGTTTACCTTAGTTTTTGTTTGCTAGAGGGATGAAAAAAACACAGGGATATACAAGGATAGCATCAGCAAACTTCAGCAAACTAAGATCTGAAAGATTATGTCTTAGAAATCATAAACTTAATCTTCCAGAATGTTTTGTTCAACCACTTACATGATATTTGCTAACGAGAGACACAAAGCACGTTGGGGTAAGCCTCCAAACCGCATGACTCGGCAGCCCATTTGATGGGCGGTACGGGGTTCAACTGCAAGTCCATGCGCGAAGAGCAGTTCCAATCCATCTCAGTTGGTCTTTTTGACTTGGCACTGACGTTGTTTGGGAATGAAGCGATGTTATTTTCTGAAATTCAAATTTCTAAGCAATGGGAAACTAAGGCCAAGTCGAATCATACGGTTGAAAGAGGTGGAGTAGAGCGAACTTACCCCTGTTGTCAAAGTCTGGAGAACACCGGTTTTTGTGGCCATTCGAGGTCTATATTCCGGATTTTGGTCAGTGTCATAGGCAAGGCGTCCTGGAAACTTGTCCATGTAGACATCGAGTCCTTAGCATTATATATACAGTGGTTCGGTCAGTCAGTCACTACAAATACCAAACGTACATGTAACTTTCATAGTTCAATGCAATGTGCAAGCTGAGCATCTACGTTGTTTCGATTCAGTCATAGTTTTCAAGTCTTCCGGTGCGTTGTTACAAACCAGAAACATATCCATCGTGAGTGTTGGACCCAGATCCAGCTGTAGCTTGGAAACGATCTCCTCAAACTCAATCTTTTGCCTGAAAAAAGTCAAAATTGTAAACAGAAACAACATGAATGTTGAGTCACATGAACAGTGAAGAATCATTATGTATGTGTGCCTGATTGAACCCTTCAAGGTGAAAATGCAATAGCGACGTGGCCGTTCCACTGGCACTCCGCAATGCTGAAAGGGACTCACCGTTGCAAATGTAGCATCATAGTCATCTTGGTTGCAATAACAACTGTTCAGTTTTCATTTTGGACATGAACTGAAACTGAAACTTGATTGAATTTTGAACATATGTAAATAAGGTAGCCAAGTGAGATTCTGACCAGCAAGAAGAGAAATGATGAGCTCTATCGGAAAGGCACATACATTCTCGTGTATCAAAATGTGCGGGCGAGATTGTTTGACTGATTTGATGAAGATCAGCAAGTATACCACAGTCGGTCCATTCAGACCCCTGCCCGATCCAAATTGTGAGTAGTCCTTAGCACCCGACTAATCACTGAACAATCCAACTAATCAATGAAAAAATCATTTCAATTTAGTCTTTAGTGCACCAAAGTGTCAACACATGGTGACCCAGCAATCAGCACCAAGATTTCGTCCTTGTCAGCAGCGCTGAATAGTCGGCGGCATTGACCACCACATTTGTAGCACCTAAGTACAATAGCATTCGAAATCAAAATTATATATTATATAGTGGTTGGGTTGAGCCCCCAACTTGTCAAACTCATGTAGCTTGACAGAGTTCTTCATGATCTTGGTGTGCTCGATCAATTCGTGTAGAGACCGCCTGTCGATCAGCAACAGTTTATCTAACACATCATAGTTGTCAAGCAAGATCATAAGTTGTGTCCAGCAACACCTAGTTATGTCGAGCATACCAAAGTTTTGTCGAGCAACACCATAGTTTTGTCGAGCATATCTTAGTTTTGTCGAGCAACCCCATAGTTTTGTCGAGCACATTATAGTTTTGTCGAGCAACACAAAAGTTTTGTCGAGCATATAAAGTTTTGTCTAACATTTGTCGAGCAGTTTTGTCTAACATTTGTCGAGCACCTTCAAAAAGCATTCAAAAGTTTTGTCTAACATTTGTCTACCAATTATCGACAAATGTTAGACAAAACTGCTCGACAAATGTTAGACAAAACTTTTGTATGCTCGACAAATGTTAGACAAACCTTTGTATGCTCGACAAAACTTTTGTGTTGCTCGACAAAACTATGGTGTTGCTCGACAAAACTATCATATGCTCAACAAGACTATGATATGCTCAACAAAACTATGGTATGTTAGACAAGTGTTAAACCAACTTGTTGATTTGTTGAACAGCCTCCTTGTAACCGTCAGTGAAAGTCTTGATGTGGTCGAAGACGCCAAGTCCTTCAGACTAAAGCGATATACATTATGTTTGACACAAAAAAAGGTACAATTATACCGTAGTTGTACCTGTTTCTTGTGTCAAATCATAACACAATGAATATGTATATGTGGTGAACATGAGTGTATCACTAACTGACTTGAGTCCTTCAGGGATGTCTTGAGGTCTCGTCCATATGAAAGAGTGGAATCCTTTGGAATGTTGCCAAGTGGAAACTTCAATTTACCTCAGCAGCCCCCCCCAGTCACAGAAAACTATTGGCTTCAATATCGCTAACAAATCAAAACATTTGAGACATGTGTGCATGTTGCAGTCAAAGATACCATCCTTTTGAAACAATCCATCCACTGCCCTTCCAACTGCTTTCTTTGACGGTTTTGTGGTCAACTTCAACGCTGAGAGCAGTTCTGATGTTGACACCGCCACCTTCCAAAACACATGCGAACAACACATGACAACATCTAATGCACATCAACAAACTATGTATGTAAACTGTAAACTGAAAACCCAGCCTTCTCCGTCAGAGGTTCTTGGAGCTTCTCTTGTAGTTTCTTTGGTGCTAACAAAAGGATATCTCCAAAGATACATGCTTCAGGATGGTTCAGTGAACATGCATGGCGTGCATTGTGACACCAATCACCGACGGACTCACACTGAACCGTGGTTTTGTTTCTCCCGTTTGAAAATCGCAGGTTCCACATTTCCGATGCTGCATGCATAGATTCCTCTGCTGTACCAGCTCCAGAAAATTCGGTACGAAGTCTAATCTTGGTTGAAATAGGTGTTAGCTTTTCATCCTTCAAAAGCGGTATCAATCTCATGTTCCAAGCTTGTAACTTCGCACACTCCGGTGGTGCTAGAAGCTGTGTTCGGTCTTCTGGAAGAGGTTGATGTTCAGGCCCAGGCTCAGACTCCGCTTTCCTAGAAGGTGGGCTACAGGTCCAGGCTGAATTCGATTTCGAAGTGTGGCTCTTCTAATTCCAAATTAGCCAAAGCAAATTAAACAAATCCGGCCTCCTCTTGGTGTCCTTACCATCATCATCAGCGTGGCTAGACCTTCACACTTCAGATGTGTGCAATTGCCCAAACATATTTGTTCTCCCCTAAACACACTAGCCAGCCTCCTCTTGGATTCAGAGCCAGTGGTACGGCTAGACCTTTGGGCGTTTGCAAAACCACTGAAAACAAATGTTGCTGATGTTGGTTGATATAAGGGTATTGCAAAACTGTACAAGCTTGGGGTTCTGACCTAGAGCGCCAAACACGTTGGTCATCACCGTCGAACGAATCATCATCCATGCTGATGGCTATTTCAGGTAAGGCTGTGCGGCCAGAGGGTTTGACAAAAACAGCTAGTGCAAGATCACAGCAGTCGGACTACTTTTGAAACTCTCAACACTTACAGCATCTTTGAAAAATGAAATCAATGTGAATGCATTCGCATTCTCTGACAACATGGCTTGAGATAGCGCCCCCAGCAGCAGTGTTTACTCCCAGCAGCAGATAGTGTCCTGTGGCCCAGCCTGTGGCTGCCATCCCCTTATAGGGGTGCAATTGGCCTACCTGAAACAAAATCCTGCAACGTGCCAAAGTAGTGCAACACGATAGCATCAGCTGCACTTCTCTTTCTAGTGTAAACATCAAACGTTCCAGAGCCCCAAAACTTGTTTCCATCAGCCCTGCATCTTTCCAGAGCTTGGTCAACAAGATCCCTTGGAGGTTTCAAACGATTTTCGGGGTCCCTAAGCAACGTTAAAAGATTGGGCAATGCATGTTGGATAAGGATATCTCTGAACCGGCTTCGACGGGGATAGAGGACATCCCATTGTGGCTGTGGATGGTGGGGTTGTTCAACATGGCGCTCATCCTGGTCATGTTGCCCTGGATGTATGTCCGCGTCATGTATGTCCGCATGATCAGCGTCAGCATCATGTATGTCTTCCATATCAACATCATGTTCGGCTTCGGCTTCAACTTCATTGTCCAAACCAGGTGGTGGAGGTTCAACTTCATTGTCCAAACCAGGTGGTGGAGGTTCCAGGTTAGCTACATCATCACTGTCACTTGCCCCATCAGAAGAAACCACTGTGTTTGCATCAGCATCTGGATCAATATCCCCTGCAGGGAAAGTGCATTGGCTAATGGGCTACCGACATGATGTTTTTTTTTGAAACCATTTTGATAAATGACACAACTAAGATAACTTATCACCTTCCCACCCAACCTGCTGCAGAAGGATCTGCCACTAATCTTCTCCAAAACATAACTGCTGCTGGCTCAGCTGGTGCAGATTCGGTTGCTGGTGGACCCTGCTCATCGCCAGAGGAAACCTCTATAGCCACTTCTGATGGTCGCTTAGACTCTCTCTTTGCTTTTGGCTGGGCTGGTGCACGCCGTTGGCGTTTCCTACCAGTGTCAGCAATAATCTTGGGAATACTTGTACAATAAAATATATGTTACTAAGTATTAAACCAGGTGTAAATGATCAGCTGATAAAAGGCCATACCACCCCTGTCCTTTTGGGCTGTTCAATCTCTTCACGTGGGTCTTCATCCTTCTCCCCACACAAAAATTGACGTAGGCGAACATAGAAATTTGCGTCTTTGGAAGTGGGAATGTCCACAATCTGTTCCGGGTCATGAATCAGTGCAGCTTCCAAAGCCAAATAATATTTATCGATTTGGCGGTGATGAAAATATCCTTCGCTTTCATATAGGAATAAGCTCTCAGCAAAATGGAAGACCAGGGAGTAGTATGCTTTACCGTTGTCACGAACCAATTTCTTGGCATTCAAGTCAGCTGATCGAATGTCGTCAACAAATGTCCATCCGTTTTTTTTGAAAGTGTCCTGAATTTCCCATGTACTCTTGACAGTCCGAAGATTCGTCTCTAAAACCGCACCGCTTGCATGAACCCCATGGTTGACAGCTTCCCGCGATAAAACGATTTCACCACTTTCAAAAACATCGATGGCCCCATGATGGTGCAGCCACTTCACGATCTTCTTGTTTGTGTTTTTGGGTAAACTACCTCCAGAGGTAAGAGCCTGAGTGCAAACCTTGAATGCCTCCTCAACAACAAGAGCATCAACGGGGCCAGAGAGTGACTGATCCTCATCATCTGATCCAATAGCACTCCCATCAATCATGCCAGTGGACAATTCCAGTACTGGACTCACCTACAGGGATTCAATTCACTTGAAAGAGAAATCGGTCAGTAAGAAAAAACAACGCCAACAGGTTTCTTGGTCATGAATTGTGCGATAGACCCTTAGTAAAACCCACCAGCCACATGTAAATCTCGGGCCTTAGTAAACTCCCACAATTGTTCCCATCGATCTTTCTCGAAGAGAAAACTGGTTGACAAGGGTTCCACTGAGCTTTCAAATGACTGAAGGGTTTGCAACTGAAACTCGCCATGCTGGTCGTGATATCCCTGAACTGTTCCAAGAACGTTGATGGCCATGGTGCTTGCCCAATCCTGAGTGCGACCACTGTGGAGCATTCTGCAGTCTGCAATGTGCAAAAAGTTAATGGTTCAATGATTAATGGGCTCCATGGTTTTGTAACAAAAAGTGTTCAGTGTTGAAGGGCAGGGCGTGGGCTTCCCCCAATATGTATACATATATATTACATATATACATCTTTATTCATATCTATACACACATTTGTTTACATTACATCATATTAAACATCAAATGTCATGTCACGCTGAGCAAGTGGAGAAGTGAAGATGGATGGATCAGTTTATATATAGTCATACCAGTACTCGAACCCATGGTCATACCACTACTGCAGCTCTTCCCGCATGGACATGTTTTGAACATGTACTATACGCAGTCTGCCATACCACAATTCAGCATCTTGATGAGCATTCAATGCCAATTGAATCACATGGCCCCACCCCACCCGAGCCCCAGCACCTTTTTATTCAAGATGGGTCCTGAGTCCTGAGTAGTAGCAGGTAATGTACAATCCTGGAAGGGTGCCAATCCAAACCGGGTGAAGGTTGTCAAGGCTTGCGAACTTTGGAGAAGAAATCAACCATACCAGCACTTGTCACTGGTCTGTAAGTGATACCCATATCGTCACCACGAATATTAGGACCGTCTGTCTGAGGATTGGTTGTCGCTGTCACGGTCGTCGACCCTGTCGAACTAGAAGAAGATCGAAATTTTCCAAAGAAGTCAGTCCCTGGTCGAATTGGAAAGTACTGGATTTCATCATTCTCATTTCCCGGCAGCGACGCAGCAGCATTGGACTGTAGAGTCATGGGTTCTCAGAAAGCGTATCTATAGGGCTCTACGTGTGGCACATCCAGGTCCAAATCTTAAGCCAAATCATGTGTCAAAGGAATGTGTTCAATTCAATTGTGTCGAAACCATTGCAAACCCGAACAGGTTCAAGTTCAAATTGTCTCCAAAGTCAAAGGCATGATACTTGTGATACCTGATTAACCTCATTATCTTTGTGGTATCCGATCCAAACCCCAAACTAACCAAACTTCACCTGTCTAGGTTATGGTAAATCAAGGAATAATATTAATGTTTGAGAATCCCCTATTTTGAGATACACCTTAATCATTACAACTGAATTCAACCCAGAACGCGGACCCCCGACAACAGACTTTGGCAAGCGGCGTCCCTTGCCAATGCGAATGCTCGTTGGAAGTATGATCGTCTTTCAGGGTGTAAACTCACAAGCTTGAACACAAGGAACAGGTCAGCGCCAGGTGATGGGGATGGAATTGCATATACCCCGGTAGTGGGCGGGTCCTTGTGGAACACCATCTGCAAGTGATCCATCTGAATGGATGCCTAAGTTTGCTTTTTTTTGGTTTTCTTGGGACTGTGTGCATTGTGCATCTGTAGGATTCTATTATCTTAGTCATAGTCGGTTTTGAAATCAGCAGCATCATCACTTTGGAAGGTATGATTGGGGTCAGGTCGTGAATTGTATTTTCATTAAATGTCAACCGTTGAAGTGATCCGTTTTCCAACAAAACACAAGTCCACAACCACCACAACAACAACATGAGAACATTACGGCTTTTGGCATCAAACTAAGCTACAGCCTTTGAATAAGGAGTAGTTGATTGCCCAAGTTGATTTGCCAAAGCAGCATGTCGAGCGATTTGTTGTTCCTCAAAACTTGTATCTGGGTGAAGTTCGTTGAGACCATGCCCATAAACGAGTTCGAGAAGTTGTTTTCTCGAGGACCATTTTTCAGGAACAAGCTCGGAAAAACGTTCCAAAAGGTCTGGTAAAAGTTCTCTAAATTTGGGGTGATCAACATCGTGGTTGAGCCCTCTTCGCAGATTCGACATTATTGCTGGCGGACTGGATGCCCGACCGCGTGATAATACCAGGTTAACCAAGTGATGCCTCGCTTCTAAGCGCTGCATCACACATAGGCTGCTGGAGTATCCCATCAAGAGTTGTTCCAATTCTTCCGCCAAAGGACTTCCGTGTATCCAGTTCAACATGTGCTCTCTGTTGTTTGCGTTTCCAAAAAAGTACCATGGAATTGCCCCCAAAGACGTCTTGGAACTTGATGAGTCAAACTCTTCTAGCAAGTCTCTTGCACGTTCCCTAGAGACAGATTCTTCAACGTCAGTTGATACGAAATGTTTGCACATCGTCAAAATGCTGAAAGGCATTTCTTTCCAGAAGGACCAGGCTTGTTTTGCCCTAAATAACATCATTGATTTGCAGTCAGAAAAATGCTGCAACAAACCAGATGCAAAAGCAGCCAACTCATCATCTCCGGAATTTGAAAGTTTGGCAATGGCAGCCAATGCTTGGTTGCTCAGTTTGGTTTCGTTCAGCGAGTGTAGGAAATCCATCCATGACCCAGAAGCTAGTTCAACTGCCCTTCGACCCTTCAGCGTGCACTGCTGCCTCTCCTTGTCACTCTCATGTTTGCAAGAGCACCCATGGTACCACACACTGGTGGAAACACCCCACTCGCTTAAACATTGAATGGTCAAAGATGTTGCCCAAAACTTCCAACTTGAAGCAGTATCCATTTGGGCAACTTCGCTGATCATATCAATTTCGTGCTGTGACATTTCCTTGTTGCCAGATGCGAAGGATGCATCTGACAGCAAGAAGGCAAAAGCATCCTTCCTGCGGAGTATCCAACGAAGGGTCTCATACCTTATTTGGGTCAGCAAGCGCAAAGGCGCAAACCGTAAACAATACTGAATGTGTCCGTGCATTCATTGTGTATCTACTCACAGTAACATACATAATAACAACTAATATGCATGGATGTACATGGTAGGGATTACACAATCACAATGAACGTAAATCATGTGATTGTGTGTGTGATGTGTGTGTGTTTAGCTCAACATGCAAACAAGAGACACATATTGCCATCTCTGAGAGTACAGCGCTGGACACGTTGTGAGAAACATCGCAGCAAAACTAGATTTCAGTCGTGGGTCCTTGGGACAGTGGAGTGGTGCACACATGTATGTGTGTTTGTGTTTTTTTTCTGAATTTGATTTGTAAATTAACCACAAAACTCATTACACTACACATTACACATCGCAGGAAACTCATCTAATTAGAACATACGATATGTACCAACACGTACCAACAAAGCTCTTGGTACTTTTTCTTTTTGGACCATATTTGCAGTGTAATCAGGGTAAGTCAGAAACCTGAAACCATTCGGGACCTTGGGGGAATTAAAGAAATTAAAGAAAGCAAACATAGAGGCCACGTTGGGCTATGATAAAAACAAGTCGCTTCGATGTTCGGGTTCTGGTCGATGCAAATCTTACTGAAGCGGCTGCACCGGCCGCGGTTGCTGAAAAACAATGCCAGTGAATGCAATCTTGGCTGAAAATATTCCTCCCAAGAGAAGAAACTCTCCAAACTTTCCATGACCTGAGAACTCAAAGTTTTAACTTGTACTAAGTAGCAAGCGAGATGCAAATAGAAACTATATTTTCATAGTTTCATGGAACATGATGGAATTTCGTTCAGCTCAAACTCGAACATATAAAAAGGTATCTGTATGTCTCATTCGAAATAAGTTCAGATTCTCCATGATTCTCCTACATTCTACAACCTGACAACTAACAGCTGACAACCTTTCAAATCAGAAACTTGACAACCGACAACCATGGATTATAACTATGGATGGACCTGGTCAAATATATGGCCAGCCCCCACTTGATGGCAAGACACATGGTGCAGTGCATGATCTGCATCTGGCATTGGGAGTGCAAGACCGAACAATGTTTCGAAGGGCAAGCTCTGTTGAATGAAACTGCTTGGTGACTTCCACACAAGTGATTCTGCCCCCCAATCGAACAACAGGGATACACATCTGCAAAGAGTTCCCGCAAGAGATTCGCTTTCCTTTCGTGGCGTTTGCAAATTCTGAAAACGTTGAAAACGTGATTAGTTTCATCAATTGGTTCCTCCCGAATTTGCTGAAAGTGTTTTTTTCTGAACACGTTACAGTGAAGTTGAACGAAAATATCTGGCCACTGAACCATTATTATTTGGGTGGATGAAAGGTAACCCAAGTCAAACAAAATGGCAAAATGAGACAAGAATCCAACGCAAGCTGATGCAACAGTTTTTTCGTCTTGATAGTAGCAGAGGACGAACGTGCTCCCAATGTTTGACCAACAAGTAACCTAGTGTACACTACCCCAGGCATAGCTAGGTCTTTCCAAGTCTTCACTTGGCTCGGGTACACAATGTCCACTTCGGACATGAAATAATCACGTCCATACTGCAGCGATGCATCCAACCGGCAATGCACATAAAAAGGTGTAGCCAGAGAAAAACGATGCGATCTAGCGAAGAGCATGGTCGCCAAGTCTAAGCTGATTCTGTAGAGATACAACGAACTCTTTTTGGGCACGATAATACCCTGAGTTTGTGTGTTCTCTCACTGTCACAGAAAAATGGTATGTATGATGATTAGATTGACATTGAAATTCTGAAGTTATCTCCAGCAACCACAGGGCACTGGGCACACAACCAATTGCCAATTGCCCATACCAAGGAGCTTGTAAGCGCATATGATTGCAAAGCTCAGGGCGCAATGCCAGAGACAAAGACCTGAGCTCATCAGTGAATAAATACTGGATACATACAGGGGTATGGTATATGTGAAATGCTCTTTTCTTTCCTAAATTCAGAAATAGTTCAAAAATTAAAATTACTATCACACAAGAAAAACATATGTGTTCTCCCAAGAAAACAAGCGGCTCTTTCATTGCATCACCCATGTCGTCCAGAATCTTGAGTCGATCAGAAAGCAACACAGAATCTAGCATGTAGGAAGGTAGATACTCGAAACCACCCTGGTTTGGTCTCGCACGGGTGCCTTTCACAACTTTCAACCAAGAAATAAGAGAGTCGAGGTGGTTCATTGCGTTCGAGTCCCCCAAGCCCAGCTGAACCAGAGTTGTACGAAGTGTTTCAAAAGCAATATCAATTTCTGACTTTTCTGGCATAACTTCCCCCGCACCAGCAGCCGCAACCATGCCCATGGCTACACCCGACTCTTTGGAAACCAAACTTGATGAAGATCTTCCGGAGTTCTTGGCCTTCCTAATGGAAAGGCCAACGAGTTCTATCCAGTGTTTTTTCCCATCTTCCCATGGACAAGACACGCTGATGGCGCGTTCAATGTCTGAAAGCCGGCAAGGAGATGGAAGACAACTAGTGTTCAGAATGGTGCCCCCGGTGACGGTCATAGAAAAATCACCAGATTTAGAACATTCCTCTTTCAATAGGACCAAGTCTTCATGGGGTAGTACTGTGTTTGTTCTCCTCCCCTTGCTACCAGATGCCGCCGTGATCCCCTTGCAAAAAGAAGTCTGGCAAAGGTCTTGGTTGGCACGTGTGTCCCGGATCGTGAGACCATTATATGACATACCCAGTCTCTTCCAAACAAAGATCAGCCCCAACCCCACCGAAGGAAGCCGATACAACCCTTGCTTCAACCCTGGATCATCATTTCGAGGATCTGCAGAATAAGAATCAGGGTTCACCTCGCCGCTTTGCAAGGCATTTGCATAACCATCATCATCATCATCATCATCATCCATGGCAGCCGCTGGCAGCCCGAGTGTAACGAAGACTAAGGCAGTTTACACTATTAGTGGTGTTGGGGATTAAAAACATCTTTGGTGAAGTGTTTGTTAAGTGATAAGTAAAGACTATAGTGACTATATGGTGACTATGGTGACTATGGTGACTATGGTGATAGTAAGGGAAAGGCAAGGCTGGTGGAATTTGTGATTGTTTGTTTCAAAACGATTCAACACAAATTTAGTTTTAAAATGTTGTGATGTCCGTTGTGAATATACATGGTTCACGCTGATGTCACCATGCATGGTAGGTGCAACCCTCTTTGAGGGACTTGCCCAACCGTGCTTGGGCTAAACAGCAAAATTGAGATTAGCGCGCTAAAATTTGGCTGTGAAAACCAAAAGCATTTTTGGGAGCTGTTGCACACACAAGTTCGCCATGTAACTAATGCAATGGTGATTAATTGTGATAGAAGTACACATGCCAGTGGCAGCTGCATAATTGTTTAAAGGAGGATCTGCTCGACACGTTTGGGTTCAAAACTTATATGTTGTATCCAAATTATGGTTCCAAAAACATCGGTTGCCCAGGGACCAGGTTTTGAGTACATATCTCTCGTTTTAGATCCTGGACGGATTCAGTAGTTCATCCTAAGTGTTTATTAAAGTAATATTGGGGGTGGTTTATAATTATTAGCTTTACTACATTGAAGTCCGTTAGAATGAGAAAGAGTACAACCCCCAATCCACACATGACAACAAATGTGCAGCCTTCATGCCCTGGAAGTTGCAATGCAAATTCCAAGCAGTGCCATGTTCCGTAGGCAAATCTACACATGCTTGGGGTTCATGACATGTTGGACCCCATAGTATTTCAGCATCCAACACTATCCAAACCTGGTGTAGCCAATCGTCGACTCCTGCCCATTCAACTACACTTTGTGTACAGCAATCCCCAAAAAAATGCCGAAAAGCGAAAAACATTGACATTTTGGAGAACACATCATCACATCTTGGAAACACTGTCCTATCTACTTGGGGACACCTAAATTAGTGGTCGGTTTTCCCAACATCAGGCGTGCAGCTGGGCGAATGTAGTGTTTTAACCATTGAATCAGGGTTTCTAAGTGGGTATTAAATGCATTTAATTCTAGGGGAAAAGCTGGGAAGGACAACGGGACTGCAAAACAAATGTGTTTTTCTTGCCTTGTTCCTGTTGTTCTTGTCACTTTTCAAATGTTAGTGCCACATTCACCCTGAGGTAAACATTGACATAGATGTGGAATACCCACCATAAACTTAGCTCATTTTCCACTAAATATAGATAAATAACAAATAAAAACCTCCATTTAGTGATGTTCCATCATTTTCCTAGGGGTTCCCCATGGGTTTTCCACATCTTGTGTTTGCTTACGTTGCTACAAACAACAACACCGTGACGCCGCGCACCTGAGCATAGACCTTGATACCACTGGAGAACCTGTGGCTGCAGATGCCAAGGACATTCCATATTACAAATGGAGATAAACCAATGATTCCAATGATGAACCAGGAAAAATATTGGAAAAAAATGGATCAAGCTAACCCACAAACCTATGAACGTGGATCCTCCACCAATACAGATTGGCATGTAAGATGTTTGTTGGTGCCGTGATTTGTCCGACGACAGAATGATGCTCGAATAATGGGACATGGATCGCCACCCGTTTGTTGAGGCCGAATTCACAGATGGACCAAATGATTCTGGATTTTGTTTGTCGTGATTTTGGATTTGAGATCATCTATTGATCGATTGTTGGCTGTGCAACTGACTTGACCATCAAGAAATGAAGATAGGAAAGAGCCATTGTATGCTCTGACAAGAGACCTGCCTTTCACTTCAAAAAGGAAATGCAACCACTTTTCCGCTTTTCCGGCATGAGTCTTGGAAACGGCTAATGCAGATGCCATGACGTCGAAGAAGTGGTCAAAAGTCGAAATGGATTCTCACGGTATTGCTTTGAGTTCCTTTGAAGTAGTGATGCAGGTTTTCCATTGTTGAATCCACTCATCTGGAGCTGATTCCCTTGTCTTGTTGACACAAACTGGCAGGCAATTCACCCAATAATGAATGACAAAAGAGTTCGGAGATCTGTACTTGACTGGCATGGGGATCTCCAGTTTCTTCCCACACAAACTACCCGGTTGCCCTATTGCTTTGGTTCCCTGCATCCAAATTGGGTAGATAGTATCCATGTGCATCGATAGTTTTAGCCGTTCCATTTTGACAGTCGAAAAGTCACCAGACACGCTGGATCAAAATCTTCAGTACTTAGTATGGTCACAACAATATAACATCATCTAACGCTGTAACAACTATAATGTCGGTAAAACAATGCCATAAACTAGCCATTTTGGAATGGTTGAAATCCCACCCATAAAAATGGTGATTTGGGGGATGGTTTATGGCTTTGTTTTACCCACATTACTAGTGTTGTGAAATAAACTTGTGACCCACCCTGAACATTGAGCCCGGCAGCTCTGTCAGGATTGGAAGCAGTAATGACATTTGCCTCGGGCAAGTGGCAGGGTCTTTGTCGATATGAATGATATGGGGAAGGTCACAAGTTGTAGGAAAACAGCATAGTAATGATAGTTATATTGATTATATAGGAGTCAACTATTGCACTGAATAAACCAATAAAAAATATGCAGCATTATTCAAGAGATGGAAACATCATCAGCAGCCCAACTGCACCAAGCTAGGTCCAAAATTTCTCGCTTCCAACACAGCATGAAACACATGTCATCCTTTTTCATAGGGGCCATGTTTGGCAACGTGTTGCTTCCATGGCAGAAAAGTGGAATCTCTGGTGGCTGTGATCATCCGCTCATTTGCAAACAAGGTGTGTTTTTTTTTTTGCAACTGGTTAGTCTATATATAATATATATATAGCCCATATTTAGAGTATCTACAATGTATATATATATATATGTATGTATATATATATATAAATGTATATGTATGTATGTATATATATATATATATATCCATTTAAAGCAACATATTAAATTGTATCTACCCATCCAGGTGTTTTACCCAGTCTAAATCACAATTTCATTGCTAAAGCCAGGTGCTCATCATCGCTCCTTGTTGCTGCAAAGCTCCTTGAGAGCCGTCGGTATGGGATGCCGATCTATAAATACTCGAGGAACAAACCTTCACTGGATTGGTTAACGGGAAAATTTACAGGAAACCCCTATATTTCATGGGAAAATCCATGGTTTCCTGTAGATTTTCCCTTAAACCAATCCAATGAAACCTTGAACAAATCAAAACTCCATCGGTGGTATTTCTGGCTAATTTTGGTTGGGGAACGGTCCCGAGCATTGGACAAACAGACGGCTAAAAACATGGCATGGCAGGAACTTTTCAGACGTCCCAATTTATCTATTTCACCTACCAGGGTCCTTCACGTAATGCAGATTGGTGGAGGTCAGTAATTATCTAACATCCACCTAGCAATGCTCATCAAACATCTACTCGGTGTCAATCCAGGATTCATGCCACAAGCTTGTTGGACTTGGATCTTCATTGGGAAGTCCCCAAAAGTGATCAACATTACCCTCTGGTAAACTAACATAGCTATTGAAAATAGCCATAGAAATAGTGGATTTTCCCATGAAAAATGGTGGTTTTCCATGGCTATGTAAACGTTTACCAGAGGGTCTCCGGGTTCACACACTGCTTAATTGTCCATGCTGCTTACTGACTGGAGGCAATCGATCCCAGCATACCCCAACAATTCCAACCCGAGCTGCGGGTCATTGTAACTTCATTATGGCAATGGACAAACCAATCTTTAATCATATAGAAATCATTACTATATACCTAAATCATCCTAAATTGCTATACCTAAATGAATCCTAAAATGGATGCTTTTGAGTGTTTGACATCCAAAAATACCCTAGACCTACTGGCGTCCTGGTCAGTGCTGGCGCCTCCAAAGGCGACTCCTGGCAAGGAGACATCGGTTTCTTGTGGCGAGCAAGACGATGCCAGGGGTACCCTTGAGGAGTCAATGCGTTGGGGTTCCCGTACCTTCAATGTCTTGGCAGTGTTCACTCACATTTGTTTTCATTCGTTGAGCAACAACGTTGATTAACATTGACTTACCAAAGAACTATCCGCACAATCAACCGCATCAATATAAAGTGGGTGCTTCGCTCAAAACCGATGTTTTGATAGTGAACCATAACTTGTTTGAGGGGAATTAAATTGCCCCTATACCCGCAACACATGCAGCAAACAGAATGCTTTGGATAGTGTGGATACAAAGGGGCAAACCACATACCCAGCAAGTCTCATTTGACATGGTTCATTTGAAAGGCGAAAGGTCTGGTCAGACACGAATACCGAATAACCACACCAAACATTCATTGTTGCCCTCCACCGAGGGTTCTTGTCCGCGACGCATAGCGATCACAATTTGGTCATTTGTAACCTCCGAATGATATTCCTATCTCCACCGTTTTCCATGCCTTTGCCAAGATCTTATGGTTTACCCAGAGATATTCCCATGATATCCAGTCTGTTAGTAGTAAAATCCTCATTTATAGGGGATAATGTCAAGGTGGGATTAATAACCCCCCTAGTAATGGTTGATGTCAACCACTATTTGGGGAATCCTCCATGATTAATAAACCATGGTTTATTAATCCCACCTTCACATTACTTTCGATGGAGTCATAACTTCCCCGTTATCCGCTGCGTCCAACAAACCGGGCTTTCCCCGCCGGGATGTCGCTGTGCTCCGAGACTTCCGTGAAGATGGGACTGTTGGGCGGTTCCGTGGCCTCAAGGGGAGCCAGAAATGGGTGGTGTTCACCAGCGACCCTGGGAAGATCATGGGATTTCATGGTGATTGAACAGTGATTTAATTGTGATTTAATGGTGAGTTAATTGTGATTTAATGGTGACTTAATGGTGATTTAGTGGTGATTAGATGTGATTTAATGGTGATTATATGTGATTTAAGGATGTTTAATGGAAACCACCATCTACTTTAGTGAACATTTCTGAGATCTTTCTGGGATCTTTACGGTTGGTAGATCAATACCATTACTTGGGGTGCAGTTGGGGTGAACAAAAATTGGTATAACTATGTATAACTATGGGATTCTAACCTCCATGTTGGGATAGGACACCTACAACTATTGGTGGAATCTAATCCACCACTTATTAATAGAACTGCACTCCCAAGTATTTATATTGTTTATGTGGTATTACCACTGACAATCTTAATACATCTTAATACAAAATATCTCAGATCTACCACATAAAATTCCCAATTAATTAATATCCAATCGATATTTCTGGGATGGGGTATTGATTGGAAACTGGATATGTCTGAGTATTTCTGAGATATTTCTCGGATGTCTCTGGGTGGTAAATCATGGGAATGCTACGGGGTTTTCTCGGGTGGCGATGAATCGCTCCCCATGGATGGGCTATGGTTCCTTGGCTCAGTCCTGAAGCTGGCCAGTAGCTTTGACCAACAATGAACCATGTTTGTCTCCGATTTGTCTTGTAGTCTATTCCAAATTTGGAGATATATGATCCCGACCACAATCAGAGAATGATGCACATTTGTTGGGTGATGAGTTATACTGCACTTTTGGTCAAGTGAAAGGGAACCTCTATGTTTAGCCCAGTTTCTGAGTTTGGCGATATTGAATTACATCGGAATTGCTCGCTACCCACCCCACTCCAGTGAGCCAGTGGCTTGTAATCACGGTCGGTAAGTCTGCCCCAAAGTTGATGCAACTACAAATGGGTCAGCAACGCTGGTCATGAAGCATTTACTATGGTATTTGATGGTTTGTATCCCCATTATTGATGGGCTTGCATCCTTACTGGTTGTGTATCCATCATCCACAGTTTTGCTACTCTATTATGATTGCACATCATCTCAAGACAATGGAAACAATCATTCCCATCGTTGGTTTTCAATGCTGTGGCGGCACTCAAATATCCCATTTGCATGGATTTCGCATGGGTTTGACCATCAGATCTCACCAATATTTCAGGGCACATCTTTCAAAATGCACTGGCTTCACTCGAAGCCTGATATGGCTTAATTTAGATACTCTGCCAAAAATGGTTTTGTTCTTTTGTTTTTTTCAGCTCAAAAACAGATTATAGTGCACCTTATTCATTCAATGTTTAATATATTGATTACGTATGTATATATATATATATGACACATATATTATGGTTGTATATATTTATATCAATATACAATGAATAAATATGTGTATATATACATGTTTTGCACACCATATGCATGTGCATGTCTATCATGTCTGTATACATTCATGTAGGTCCAAGGAATTCCACTGACCTCCTCAGCCAAGGTCGAACCAATCACCAGGTGACTACGTCATCACAGGCGTGCACATCCACCAGTGAAGGAACAGCTGCACCTTGGAAAGCAGCAGTGGACTACATCCTCTCGAATGGTTAAAGAAAGGCTGGATCCTCACGATGTATATAGTTATCAAATAATGGTCATAGTGATGATTGATATGGATGAATGACTTTTTTGGGGAACGCTATTTTCAAACAAATACATGTCTTTTTGGGTCAAAAACACATGGCATCCCTTGGTTTTCACATCAAAATTGCTGGGGAACTATGGATATTCATCCCACCAAACATGCTAATTGAAGGCATTGATCCATGGTCATCTAGCTGAAGTTCACCATGATTCACCAAACAGACATGTTTGGTGACTTTACTCTCTGATAAACTAACGTTGCTATGGAAATCACCATTCTTAATCGGCAAGTCATCGAACTAAACGAGCTATTGTTCATAGCTATGTCAGTTTACTGGAGGCTATGCGATTCTGGAATGAAGTCCCAATTCAAACCACCATCTGTAGTGACGCTGGCTAGCGACGTTGTTGAAGTATAATTCCCGCAAAAAAACTGTGGGGATCACATACTCTCATGATCTGGTGAAAAGAAGAGATGATTTTGTTTTGGGTGGAAACTGTGGGCACCAACAATATAAGCCATACCATCCATGATGATGGTATCTTTACCTACAGTACTGGATGATTTTGGGATGTAAACCATGGTCAAATGTAGCAATACCCTGCATGTAATTTCTGGGTTTGCCAGCATCGTTGAGAAACCTGGTTTGAACCGAAAACAAACATGTCTAAAAAAACAGTAAGTTTGGAAGCGTGCAAGTACACATTGATTTTCTTCCCAAAGACTCTAGGGATCCGATTTGACAATCCATAATTCATGCAGCCACAGAAAACACAGAGAGGGGTCTTCTGGAGGCCAAAGTTGCCAAATTCATCCAGGTGATTACTTTCTGGGTAGAAGAAATAGTTGATATTGTAGAACCCAACATGTTTTGATCAATACGACTCCTAGGCAACCTACGCAAGGAGACCCAGATCTTAATAATTCGCAAATGGCAAATCTACCCCAAACGTAAGAATTTGCTGATATAAAATCATATCATTTGAAGTGTCAACAATTTCGAACCATTGCAACAAATACAGGAACAAAAAAAAACAAACAAAAACATCTTCAATTCCGCAACCACACGCACTTTCCCAATTTCTTTGTCTAGCCACCAGGCGTCACGCCCTTGGGTGATTTCAGCTTTTCAGCGCGGTCCCGGAGATCCAAGACATGAGTGCTGTAGACCTAAGACATGACAGGGATGGTCGGTTCGCACCTAGTCGGTACCCTCAACGTATGGTATGCTCAAGTGTGATACATGCCTCAGTGTTATCATGATTACGAACTGTTTGAAGTGGAAATGTTATATGATTATCAAGTATTTGTAGATCAAAGGATGAAATGCATGTGTACGTGTACGTATATGTCGATATGCTTGTGCAATATATGCGTCTGTATTTATATATTCATGCGTATATGCATTCATCCCTATATGTCTAGATTACATGGCAATTATGTAGACTACATGAGACATATGCATGTATTCCTACATGTGTATGATATGTGTGGTGTTTTTTATTGTTTCGAGGTAATGTGGAGAACCCAATAATAAACCATCCCCAATGGGCTTTACTATTGGGTAAAAATTATTTGGGATGTTTTTTAAAGAACGCCAAATGCTTGGTTAATGGGATGGTTTATTATTGGGTTTACCAAGTCAAGTATGAGATGCTACCTTTGTATGTGGGCGACCTTTGGTGCGGATGGCCACAGACAGACAATGTCGAGCAGATTTATCAGCAGGAATGTATGAAGCCCCGAGACAATGCCTAGCAATGCGTTGCCAGATAAAGTACCAAAAATTTTTTTGGATACCAATGAAATGGTTAATTACATTTAAATACATTTACAGTAAATACTAGCAATTGCCCAAATCTGTTTTTTTCTTTTGGGTCTTTTGACCCCACCGAAAACCCACATCCATTTAGAACAGCACGAGATTCCCCGTCCCCATACGACGACGAAATGCTCTGGGTGGTGCCATCAACTCGTCAATCACGTTTTTTTCCTTGGGCAAGGTGCGGGGTGGATCACAGTCTTGGTGTTCTGGTGAACATCTTTACAAAAAACGATAGAATGTGTGAGCACATACTCGTTGTCTGTATATGTATATATATATATATATACACGTACATATACACATATTATGTATGTGTATGAATTTCAAAGTGTTTGTACATTCAAGACATGGATGCTCTTTAGCTAAAAATGCATCCATAAGTATGAACATACATATCCATACAAACATGCATGTTTTAAACGTATTGAAGCCCATCTGTTACCCCTCCCTTCACCATCGTGGCAAGCGTCTTCTACCGCCTTCCCCACGGGCTCCGGCTCCGGCTGCAGCGGTTCAGGCCTCTTTCGATGCGGCGCAGCGCCATGGTCCAGGTCCTCCTGCCAAAGGATGGGGTATGGCTACCCTGAAAATGGCCATAAAAATAGTGGATTTTCATGGATTTTCCCATTAAAAATGGGTGATTTCCCATAGTTCTGTTAGTTTGCCAGAAGGTAATCAACCGTAATAGGCTAGCCTCTGGTGTCATCAAACGCGGCTGCAAAATCCTCGAACTAAATAGAGGTTTCGTTCGTTGGGAAAATGATCGAACTCAATACAGGTAGAAGTGAAAGTCATCCCTCACCGTCCCTGTTAGGCTTTCCCCATTGTCAACGCTGTTTTCAAGAAGTCATCCCTAAGTCATCCCTTTGATGGTTTCCCCCATGTGAACGCTGGATTTACTGAATGTTTTTTTTAATTACTTATGGTGTTGAACTTGTAGAATTCATTGCATTCTGCTGGTGGGTTGCCATTCTTGTGAATGCCAAAAGATTTTGTGGAAAAATCATGCCTGCATGGCAACGCTAGGAAAACCTTCCCTGGATCGGTATGATCGAAAATCCGACAACAATGCCTCCAAGTTGGCACATACACATCTTTTCCTGCTTGTGTTCATGTTGCAATGTTGCACAAATCGCTTTGAGCGATTCGGCTTTTCCATGCCANCACATACACATCTTTTCCTGCTTGTGTTCATGTTGCAATGTTGCACAAATCGCTTTGAGCGATTCGGCTTTTCCATGCCAACATTGCAAATAAACTTCAAGGAAATGTAGAAATGCAGGCAAACCGAAGGAGATAGGCGAACGAGATACGAACGAGATGCAAAAATCAATCATTTCGATGTTTCCCACAGCTAGACATCGGGCCACATCCAAGTCCTGGCTGCGTTTCTGCAGCAGCAGGAACAAGCTCATCACTGGCAACGGCAGCTGCTTTAGCTTCTGAATCTACTATTTTCACGTAATCCAGCAACTTTCTTTGGAGAACATGAAATTCCGCAAGCTTTGCTGGACGACTAATACGCAAGCAACAATGAGATCCCAATGCAAGCTTCTAGAATAGATTCTTGGCAACCAAAAGCAAGGCCTATAAAATTCAATGCAAGCTTTGCTGGACGACAGAGCATACGCAAGCAACGGTGACATCCCATGCCAACTTCAAGCACCATGCGAGGCTTGGAAACACACGGGGATGATCGCACTGAAAAGGTGCTGCTCCAAACCACAAGGCAACGCAACATTTAAGCAACAAGACCCCTGAGTGGTTTCATACAAACACCAACCTAAACGCAACATTCCCAAGATAATCTGTCAAAAACGAAACATCATCAAAATCATGCATTCAGCTTGCGGGAAGCCTAAAAGAGACGACTTCTGTAAAACACTGTCCCGCAGCTGATTTCTAGAATACAATACAAAAAGATACGACTTTAGCAGTTGCCTGTATTACTCAATGGTGGATTTTCCAGCAAGCCACGTTTGATGACACCGGAGGCGGCTACTTTGACCATCATCCCATTTTAATGAAATGATGATTTAATCAACCATAATGGTGAGTTAATGGGATATAATGGGTATCTAATGGGATATACTATATACAAAGGGGATTATGGCCATGTGATCATACTTAGATGGAACATATTTAAGACCCAAAGGCCCAAAGGACCACAGACTCTAGTCTATTTGTACTACTAACAATCCAATGTTAGGGTTGCCTGATTTTGACTCATACCTATATGAAATGGGTAACCTTGCGGTAGCCCAAAAGAAAGATATGATTTTTCCATGGATTTAAACAAGATTGGATTATAAAATATATAATTTGACAGGATTAATTAATGGAACATTGATATAATGTGCAATATGATGGGGATGTTGTTGTGAAAACAATAACATATCAAAATAATGCAAACAAGGAAATCCAATGGGATAAAACATGATAAAACATATTATTGTACAATACTGTACATGTAATTTATATGAGCCACGGAAGTTATTTGGTAGATAACGCAATTGACGGGGTGTTTCTACCTCGTTCTCCAGTCCTGTGGCGTTTTTTGGGGTCTGACCTCGTTTTCCAATGCCGCACTTGTTTTTAATAGCGAAATGCTTTCTATGCGATGCCTACCTCGTTCTCGGGGTGTTCCTACCTCGTTTTACAGCCTAATTATGATGTTTTCGTGATTTCCTCAGTTTCATATGGTTTCATGATGGATCTAACATGATCTAACCATCAAACATATTGGTTTCATCATCAACGATGGGGTAGTTTAATGGAGGCTCAAAGAAAGTGGTGGTGTTTTTTCCTGCGGACCCGCAGACTACGTTGCGTATCTAACTTGGCTGCGCAGTTCTAGTTATAAGTGGATATATGACCATAGTTGTGGAGGCAATATGCCAACTTATCGGGGTGAACATCGTCATTGTTATACCATGTTTTACCCACTTGTAAATTTGCAGAAATCCCTTCTTCCTATGGCACTTGACTGTACCTCCCTTAATGAATAAAACACAGGTGTGTGACACGGTGTGTGTGTGTGTGTGCCCTTCTCTATTTTTTTGCCTCTCCATGTGTGCGCCCTTTCACAAGTGCTTCAAACACCCCCCCCCAATTTTCAGGTTGCAGCCAGCCCCTTTGGATCTACGGACCTTCTCTGCCCAATTTGAAATTAAGGTTTTCAAGCATATAGACTAGCCCAATCATCGAAATCCAATTTTGGGCAATTTGCTAACTAGATCTTGAAACAATCGCAGATTATCGCAGCAATTTCTATTGGGGTGTCTCATGTGGGCTTAGCTCTGCCAACGGGGTACCCCCAACCCCAATGGTTTCTCCTCACTTCCCCTACATCTCCGCATTAAAGTTGCAATAAGTTGGTGCATCCCATACAATTTCAGTTACCCTCTGGTAAACTGTTACATACCTATGGAAAATCATCATTTTCAATGGGAAAATCCACTATTTCTATGGCCATTTTCAATAGCAAACTGTTAGTTTACCAGAGGGTACATCCTATAAATTCCATTCAATTCCCATGTATTTCCCATGGCAGAAGCATGGCACTCCGGCCATGCGAAAAAAAAACACCATGGCACCGTGCCGTGACGAGATGCCCCCATGGTCCTCCAAGTGTTCTGTACCACGCTCTCGCCATCGCTGTAAAGTGCTGTCGAAATAGAACGTGTTGGGCCTCATGTCGTTCAGTGTCACGTCAAAAAGTGTGATGAAAAAATGCGCAGAAAAAACGGAGTTGATAAATCCTGTGACCGCTGATGGTGATTGGCCAGTGGGGGTTTAAGTTGTACCGTGAACCAACACACCTTCAAATTCCTTCAATGATATCAATGCAAATTTGTGAATTTAGATATGTTGGAAGTTATAAGCTGGGCCATGGAGTTAGCTAACTGGATTGCAATCCCCTTTAAACTGGACATGTTTCATGGGCTAGTTCACAATGAACAAACTCAGCAGTTGAAACAGTTGACCAACTGCCATGGCACCCATCATCCAGATTCACACGCGCCGCCGGTTCCTGCGATGTCTAGGGGCATTGGTTTCAGGAAAAATCTGAAGGACGCGTCGGACGCATTCTTGTTTAGATCATGATTCCATTGTGAATGGGAGTGAATAAGTTGGACCAAAGAGGCTTAGGAATTCTCCGCGTGATGACACGTCTCCTTCTATCTCAAGAAAGCTACCTCTAGGATTGTTGCCATGCGCTTGAAAAGATAAACGGGTCTGTCCACGCAAGTAGCGGAATCAACATCTTGATTGTTGATTGGTGACATCAAGCGATAAGTCCATGAGGCAAACACCTCAAACAACTCAAACACAAAAATTGAATTCTGGACTTCACTATCTCAAGCATCTTTTCTGCAAAGATTTCAGAAAATACCAGGCATCACAATCAGTAATCACAATCAGTTTGGGATCTTCCAATAGACTTACCCTCCAGTAATCTATGGAAAATGGTCATTTACAATTGATTCACCTATTAAATATCGTCAAGTGCATTATTTCTTGATTGCTATGTTAGACTAGCAAAGGGTAAGTCACACTCTTTTGATTTTATGATAAAACGAACCGATTCGCCACAGCAGGTTCCCCTACTTCACGAGTCCTCTTGACGAATCAAACGCGAGAAGAACGACATGGCACCGCCGAGCTGATGTGACTTGAGCTTCGCCAGCTGTGGGTTTCGGGGAAGCATTGGCAAGTGCCACCCGGTAGACCAAAATGGCTAGTTTAATTTTTCACTGAAAAGTGTGTGAAATCCCCACATCTCATTGTGTAATAATGGTGTATAAACCATCATTTCACTACCTATGAATTCTATGAAAAATAAATCATCGTTTCCCCATGTTTCACCATGTTTCACCGATCATAATTCCATGTGTATTTTCCGGCATCCCCCGGATGGTTTTTTTCATAAAGCCAGTTGACCATGGTCGTCCATGGTTAGGCCTTGATGGATGACCGTTGAGGCCTCTATCCTTTCTACTCAGTAACTGTTGAATGTTGTGGCTCAAGGATGTTCAAGGGACAAGTCATTGGAACTTCTATAGGTTTGAGAGTTTCAAGAAGGTTTAACAGGTTCTCTTGGCAAACTATTTCAACATATGGTAAACATGTCGAAACCAATGGATTGAACTCATCATACAACTAATTAGTATCCCATACAGTCTCGTCCATGAGCGGGCTATAGACCACGGTGATCTTGGGGACACACATTGCTCCTTTTGGGCAGTCTATGGCAGTCTCCATTTTGGTATGGATCCAAACGGCGTGCTCACACCAAAATAGCTGATGTAAAATGGCTGTTCATTCGTCTATTCACACTTAAAAATTGTGTCTGTCAAAGGTGTTAGCCCATCCCCAACATTTCTTGTTATGCAGGTTGAACATGGATAACAGCAATAATCCGTATAACTGGCTCAGGATCAGGATCAAAAACCAACTATCCCCAACAAATCCTCCAAACTGCCAAGATCTGGTAAACTAACATAACAATGGAAAATCACCATTTTTAATGGGAAAATCCACTATTTCTATGGCCATTTTCAATAGCTATGTTAGTTTACCAGAGGGTAGCAATTGTGTAGCTCTACCAATCTTGCAGCTCTACTGGAACCCCAAGTTGACCCTTTGACCCATCCAAACCCGACTGTGAACCCGTCGTGGCACCTGACCCTTCCAAAGCTGGACATGCCCACGGCCGTGCGTAGATGACGAGGCTAAGAAGAAACTACCCCGGTCAGATGTGCCTAGCACGACCTTGGTGCATGGGACGTCAACAAGGCTGAGTTCAAACAAAGAAAAATGAGCTATATGGTAACCCTCAAAAAATAGAAACGTAATTCATCACTAGTCTATAGTCTAAATTTGTCTATAGTAATATTTTATGCGTGTGTATTTTTTTGGGGGGGGTGATATATATATATATATAGAACCAAGAAATATGCAAATATCAAATGACTACCGTGCACATTGGATATTAACCAGCGAAAACACGGCTGTTGAATCACCAACACGTAGGATGAAAAAACACAATCATTGGGATGAAGGGGTTACACTAAACACTAAGCTCCCCTTGCTACTCTTGAGTGCGATTGGGTCGCAAGAATTTACAATGATTCCATTGCTACCAAAGATGGATCGTGAAAGAGAATTCGACTCTACTTTCAATTGTATCTGCTTTCTGAACATGAGAGAGCCACGTTCCCAATCAATACTTTCAGGAGTCCTCGGTTTGCAGAGCCTACATCAAAAAAAACATGCTTCTGAAACAAGCAACCTATCATATATAACCAAAGGGTACGCATAACAGGGATATACTTGTAACAATCAGTGGAATGAGGTAGGCAACCGTCCAAGGTCAAATCTTTTGGGGGGCGTAAACATCAATGGTTAAAGGGTTCAGAACTTGGGGCAACATCTCAAGGGAAAGTTCCCGGACAAACTGCATCGAGTTGTGTTTGGTCGTTTCTGGCTTGACCCAATGATATGTTCTCATGCTAGTGCAATCAAAAGTGGCAATGGAAAATCCAGTATATAGAGTATACATGATTCTAAATGGAGGTTTTAATGGTAATATCATCAACAAATGGGAGATGTTCAATGATTTTGAATTGCCACTTTTGACTTCCGGAGTTTACATTCTGGTAATCTAAAACAGGTGTGAAACCCATCCACCATTTGTAGATCATGTCCCAAAGGGAAACCATGGATTTTCCTGGATCTGCCAAGCCGCTCTGATTGCGCCACAGTTTTTACCTTGGAGACAGCTGCACCCTGACAGTCATTGGGGAAAATCATCCCAGGGATCGCAGGTAAATGGACATCAAAATCATGAAAGAACAATGATTTTTTATACCCTCTGGTTCTTTAACATAGCCATGGAAAAGGCCCTATAAAATAGAGGTTTTAATGGAACAATCATCCAAAATTAGCAATTGTCCATGGCTATGTTAAATAACCAGAGGGTATATCTTGTGGGTGTACTTTCTAATCTCTCGCTCAATTTCCCGAATTCATAAACCCCAGAAAGAAGAACGGCACAATCTACTTGCAACCCTCGATTTGTCGCAGCATCGAAGTGATAAAGGCCCACTGTTCAGTCATTGACAAGACAAGTGCCTTTTAATATTGGTTAAATCGACTATTTCAAAAAGCCAAAGCCGCAAAAGTTGAGTATGTCAAAAGACATAAAAGAAGTGGTATACCCCAAATGCCATGGCCATGGGTCATCGCATTAATCAGGTATAACCGAATAAAATGGCCAACGATTGGGAGTCCACAAACCCCATTTTCAAACACACCCAATGTGATTTGTCACTCAACCTGCAGCTGCCGAAGGGCCGGGAGCGTTGGAGAGGATTTCTTCCTGCCATTCAGCTGCCAGACAATCAATCTGATGACATGAGATACCCTCCGGTAATTTGATATAACTATTCAGAAACATCATTTCATATAAAGTAAATAATTACATTCTCTATATTTTTCTATACATGGATAATGTTCCACAGCTATGTTGTACTATGTTAAATTACTGGATAGTAACGCACAAGTTCTCTACACACAAGACATACGATGCGAAAGTGAAACACATTTCATGAATTTGACGTGCAGTTTTCCAAATGGGTCGATCCAAGGACCAAATGATGAGCAAGTATACAGTAGGGGATTTCCACCCTAACATGAAGCTCCTCAAAGTGTTTCTTTGAACAAATTGGGGTCTATCCTTTTTATGTTGCTGTTTATTATAAGACATTTTGTTCATTGTGTTTGTCAAGAACCGAAGGCAAAGCCAAAGCCGAACCCAGAAGCCAGAGTTGACAAGTCATGAGATGTCAAAACGGATTCCTAACTCCCAACTTACTCTTTTTGCTGCTTCTCTGTACTTGAGCCCGGCGTTGTCGTGAGTCATCCCTTCTTGTCATGGTTCACTAAATAGCGATAAATGCTCTCAATGTCGAACTTCAGCCCAAACAAAAGTCAGGTGGGTCATCATCTTCCCAAAATTGTGGAACATTAAGACATATTAAAACATATTAAAACCAATCTCCAAAAATCGAAAGTTGAGCAGAGATCCCTAAAACTCTTCAGCTCAGGGTGCGGCCTCCGCAGCGTCACCTGGCTTCCAGAGGCCAATCGGGCGGATCAGAGGTGAAATTGGTGAACCGATGAGTCAAACATAGCGGCAAGTCATGGTAAAGTACTATGCTATGTGGTGGTTTCCTAATGGCTGGGGGTACCCAAAAATGGATGGTTTTTGTTATGGAAAATCCTGATGGAAAATGGATGATTTAGGGGTACCCCCATTCTAGGAAACCCCCATGTGTACTTTTTTTGGGGGGGTTACTATACAGAGGCCCTCGGCAACCTTGAGTTGATTCTCTCCAGCGAGGTAGTGGCAGCCAGGTTGTCAGATGCTTGTCCCCATGAATGGGAATCTCTATCTCTTGTTGGAGGCTGCCCTAAGGTATAGGGACGACAGCATTTCCCAAACGCTCGCTTTTTAAGGGTGGTCCACCTTGAATCCGCAGGGCAGCAAAGAAAACGACCATGGCACTGTGATTTGAGTCATTTCCAGTAGGAATAGAATCTTCCAAACCCAGTTAGGTGGATTCCTTTCTTTACTTTATCTATTCATGCCTGTCTCCATTCTTAATTTGTTTTTTCAAAGGGCCAAAGGCATTTTCAGGTAATTTCAGGCATTCTGTAGCTGTAGATATAGGGGGCAAAACCTTCCAGCATAAATGCAAAGATTTGAACGCAGGCCCTGATTTTTTTTTTAAATTCCATCTTTCAAACTCAGTTTGGTGAAGAGAACCATTCCAGTGACATCGCGACATGAGGTTGTTATGATTCATATCGTTTGCTTCATGATTTCATGGTTTGAGTTCCGTGTTTCCAGAGGAATGTACCCCCGCCAATGGGATATACCCAAGTTAGATGTCTCATCCAGATTATCATGACTCATCCCATTTGTTCGTGTTTACATGTGTTTACCCTCTGATAAACCAAGATAGCCATGACGAATCACCACTTTAGTCGGTAAATGATCTATTTTCATTGGACACGGCTTCCATGGAAACTGTTAGTTGACTGGAGAAAGCATATTTAACTGTTTTCCACAATCTTCCAGAAACATCTAGATGTTTTTATTTGATCATCCATATGTCCTTAGTTTCTCTTTTTTTGGGGTTTCCTTAGTATGCTCGTCATTGGGCATCATCATCCGCATTTCTATGGTTGAAAAGAAACATACATCCACCAGCCAGCTATAAAGGTGTTTCATTAAGAATATGTTTTGTCCACCAACTCCAAACCAGCTTTTTGAGACCAACAACCAGTTTTGTGTTTATGTTTTTTAAAGCATCAATGTTCCAACCAGTTGGGTGTTTATATGCCTTTTATCCATGTTTGTTGTTCAAATGGGTGGTCAAAATTCAAGAGCTGGGGGGCCAGAAATGGCTAAGTCTCTTCTTTGACTTACCCTCTGGTTATTTAACATAGCCATGGAAAATCCCCGCACTAAATGGAGGTTTCTAGCTGGAACATCATCCAAAAGTAGCAATTTTCCATGGCTCATCCCATGATGTGCCCAAGACCCATCCATCTGCGCCTCCAAGTCCGCGTCAAGTCGCCCTCGGAGTGCCCGGCCTCAATTTGAAGGACATCCGAAGGCCAAGGGTTGAGGGGTTCACTATGAAATACATAATGGTTGATAAGGGTTAATAGTAATTACAGTACAATAATGTTTAATGATGGTGGACAATGGTTGACGAACTATGGTAACAATGCTTATTATAGTTGATAAACATCATAATTGTAGTTCTGATTACCCATGATTATGGTGAACATGTTTACAATCATGGAAAATGACCAACTATAATTTTGGTTAATCATAACGTATACAAAAAACATAATATGATATATGGTAATGGTTGACTATAAGTTTTATGTGGTTTTGGTTACCCTCCGGTAAACGTTTACATAGATGTGGAAAACCCACCATGAATGTAGAGCATGTTCCAGGGAAACCAAGGGTTTTCCACGTCTATGTTGTTTATCTCAGGGAACCATTGTTTTTTTTTTATTTGTTCAGCAATAATCAAAATTAGGATAATCAATTATACTACAATTGTAAACAGAACCAAAACAACGGCCAAAACAACACATAGAATGAAGTCCAACTTCAGAAAGTCTTGTATCAAAGTTATCATTCCAGTTCCGTTTGGTACAAACCTGTCATTCTCGGCCTCAAGATCAATCGGCCTGGCGGACCTTTCCCCTCCTTGGTCACATCTCGACACGCAGAGCATCGCCACGCCATTCGGCGCGACGTTTTGGCTCCACGAAGACGGCGCCAAGGGGCGATTCGCAGATCTGGACGTACGTGACGTATCCCATGTACACTCTGGTTATTTAACATAGCCACGGAAAATTGGTAATTTCTATGCGGATTTTGGATGATTTTCCCATGAAAAATTGTGATTTTTCATAGTTATGTTAGTTTACCAGAGGGTAATTGTCAGTACTATCCATTTATATCCAGTATATAATGGAAATCCGTACTATCCTATAGATGGTAAAAGGCTCAGCAAGTTGAAAGGCTGGCCATACCAACAAAGTGTGAACAAGTGGATACAGTGTACCGAAAATTTCATGGCTGGAGCAACCGTGATATCATTAGAAAACACTGGAAACCACATGTTTAGCTCATGAAGTTGAAAGGCTGGCATTCCTTTCAGGTTTTTTTCGCGATGTCCCACGTTTATACGTTGGATACATTTGGATACCCTCAAGAAATCCTTAACACTGAACATGGTCGTCTGTCCTGTGGCTGAATGTTGCGCAAACCAACTAATGATTCTGGAAGCTGTTGGATTAGATATGTCATCGGGCTCTCGGTGCCAAGTGGTACTCAAATGTACTCAAGTTTGACATGGAAAGCAGCATCTACACAATGAGTGCCAATGAGTGCCCAACAAAAATTCCAATCATTCTATTCAAAGATATTGCCACCTTCAATGTCTTGTGGATAAATCATTGCATGTCACCAAGCTGAATAGTTCTGGCTTGGTTCCCCTTACTAAACTAAGCATCATCTATTACAAGTACCATGTCCTGGTGAGGTCAGTTTGATTCAACCAAATTTGCTTGCAAAGGTTAGAAAAAAACAACTGTGCCAGTCACTACAGCTTTGGATCCAGCATTGCCCCCCTGTGACCGCATCTAGGATGGAAAACAAACAAAACGTGATGGGAAGTAGAAACTCAGACTGGGACTTTGACAATAACGGTCCCCCCATGGTTGGTATTTCTGAATGGGCCACCAATTTTGCCACTTTGCATCAGCAATCATTGAGATGCAAATGTGACAAAGCAAAGTAAAGGATTGCTACCATTGCGGATTTCGGGAATTTGACACTGGCCCTCTTCGCATGACTTTGTCAGAAGCCATGCTTATGACTTCTCACAAGGGTACAAGTGGCACTCCAATGAATCAATGTTAAGCATGGTGATTTTGAAAAACACTTATATAGTATACTTATACTTATATAAGTAACTCAAAATCAACTCCGGGAAAAGTTTTGAATCCTACCTCAATCAATCATTCTTGGTGATTCAGAGTAAGAACTTCCCATCAGCCGTGCTCGCCAGGAAAGCTAGATTGACCTGTTCCAGGTCTATCTGGCGAGAGAAGTGATGATGTACTCCCAAGCCAGCCATGAATAACACCGACCTTTTTCAGTCACTAATATCATAGTTACTTAGAACCTCCAAGTACCTGTGATAGTGGGGTAATATAATGTATACCCATTATGACTTTGGACCGTTACCCATGTTTATGTGTACTTGGAGGGTCTAGGTAGTTGTTTCAGGAGCTAGACTCCATAGAACATCAATAGCTCTTGCCATGGCACCAAGCTTCCACAGCTTCCCTGCTTGTCCTTGTGCATGGTCATACCAACTAGACCAGAAAGGACATAATCTCAATGGATTGGTTTAAGGGAAAATTTACAGGAAACCCCCATATTTCATGGGAAAATCCATGGTTTCCTGTAGATTTTCCCTTAAACCAATCCAATGATAATCATGAATTATGAAACCACATTCCATATCTGAAAGGGATTGCCAGTTCCTGATGAATGTTGTGTTTTTCCCTGACATACACATGAATGTTGCTATCTATTCCATCATGTGAATCCTACGAGTCAGATTGTCACTATAATGGTTAGCGAAAACTTCTTCATGTTGTTCTTCGACTCTTGGATACTTGATACAGATTCCACTCCTGTTGTTGGTAAAGAAAAAAAAACACGTTTTGTTGCTAGTTTGATGCTAGTGTATGCATCCAATTTAGCACCTGCTCTTGGTAAAATCACTTAAAATATCATCATCCTTTGTTCTTGGTTGTTTCATGCATTTTTTGTCATCCCATCAAATATTCCATGAATTACCACTAGATCACCATTCTTTGTTGGGGAAAAATACAACTTGTCAAATTCACATATATAATATATATATATATATGTATATATATATATATGTATATATATATATAATATATATATATAAATATATCATGTATATCAACCCATCAAAATCCTTACTTTGGTTGGTTACACCATCCCTTTTCTTCCAAAAACCTCAGGACATCGCTCCACTTCTCTGGAAATCCGCCCTCCGCGCCAAATTCTTGGCTTAGCAGACGGACCTCACCTGCAGCCGGACTCTTTTGAAATGGCGATTCTAAGTTCATTGGATTGGTTTAAGGGAAAATTTACAGGAAACCATGGATTTTCCCATCAAATATAGAGGTTTCCTGTAGATTTTCCCATTAACCAATCCAATGACAAGTGGCTTAACCATGAAAAATCGGCAATTACCCTCTGGTAAACTAACAGTCAGACATCAGCATTTAAAAAGGGAATTCCACTACAAATAGGCCATTTCCCATAGCTATGTTGAATTACTGGAGGGTAAGCTATTGCCAATTGGGATGATTGCCACAAGTGGCGATATCACAAAAAACAGTTTGTTCATCCCATTCTAAGTGGTTACGCGACAAATATGAGATGTAGTCGGTATTTAAGCAATGTACTATATATCATGGATCTGGATTGTTTCTTTCAACCCATGAAAAAAGAGCCCATTGGGAGCATGGTCCCAAATAAGATGAACATGAAACATATATACCGTATTTGAAGATTTCCAACATGTTGATGAATGTTATACAATCGAATTGCCAGCCAGGTGATCAGTGGCGTAAGTGGTTCCTAATGGTACTGCTGTCATATTGTAAGCGGCAACATGTTATGACCACAGTCACTGGCCAGCTCTTGAGTGGTTTATTTGGGAGTGTCTGGATAGCAGTCGATTCCCTGATGAACATCCCAAAAGGTGAATGATATGCCCATGATGTCCTACCATGATGCCGTGGTTGGCCATTTTCTTCGGTGTGCCTCCATTGCCACAATTGAAGTAACAACCAACATGGAATCAAGTCTTTGGTCTTCAGGATTGTACTCCCCTCATGAGTTCGGATTTGCTCAAGGGGGAACTCCCTTCAGATGAGTCGGGTCTCGAACTAGTTGTTTTTTTTGCTTACCCCAAATTAATAAGAAACATATATCAGGCCATTCTCAGCAGTAGAACAAGGCAGCTTTACATTCCGGATCGATCCAGTGTAATGAGGCCAACCCACTCGCCAAGCATTTCCAGATTCGAACAGTCTTCAAAACCCTCTGTCGTCCCTTGCTGCGCACGGTCTCTCGGGGCATAATGCTTGGTTAAGAACGGGATCAGCTTATAGATTATGATAACACCATCATCTAATCAGAATCATCAATCAACCATGATTTATCAAGTCTACTTTTTCCCCATCTTTTGGGTGTTTACAGTTCCCATAAATAATGGCTAAATCAGCATCTATAGATGACCCATTGAAACACCAGGGGTTTTGCGGCTCAATGATTCATGGCAGAATTCCCATCAAACATTCCATGCCCATGAAATCATCATTTTTCTTGGCGAGATCGCCATGTTTTTCCCCAGTTTTCTTGGCTAATCACCATTTTCCCGAGATTTTTCATGGATTTTCAGCAGCGCTCAAATTGACCCAGGTATGGCATCTGTCACCACGGTACGAAACGCCAAGGGGCTGGTCTTCGACTCCAATCTTGTGAGAAATCTTGGTGAATCGAGCGAAAGGTGTTTAAAACATGGGTCAACATGGCCATGCAAACAACATGGATGGGTATGTATACAAAATACAGTAGTTGTTACCCTCCAGTAGACTAAGATAGTTACGGAAATCACCATGTTTTACAGCTGAATCATCTATAAGTGGGTTGTTTTCCATAGCTGCGTTAGTTTACTGGAGGGTACATATGCATATCATCGAATATATGTATATCTTGAGTTTGTGTACAGTACATAGTGTTGTTTTTGTTTTCTTTTTCTTTTTTTCATGTTTTAAAAACTGTTGGAGTTATGGGAGTTAGTTGGTTTGAATCCTATCCTCAGATTCTCAGGCGACTCTCAGGATGGCAAGAGTACAAAAAAATGAGGGACCGCACATTGTTTGATGACAAGGATGGCAACGGTTGTATTGATATTAAAAATGATGATGCTGATGATGATGATGAAGAAGAAGAAGATGATGATGATGATGATGACGATGACGATGCCGATGATGATGATGATGATGATGATGATGATGATGATGATGACGATGATGATGATGATGACGATGATGATGATGATGACGACGATGATGATGATGCTGACGATGATGACGATGATGATGATGATGATGATGATGATGATGATGATGCTGATGATGATGATGATGATGACGATGATGATGATGATGACGACGATGATGATGATGCTGACGATGATGATGATGATGATGATGATGATGATGATGATGATGATGAGGATGAGGATGAGGATGACGATGACGATGATGATGACGATGATGATGATGATGATGATGATGATGATGATGAGGATGAGGATGACGATGACGATGATGATGATGATGATGATGATGATGATGATGACGATGACGATGACGATGATGATGATGATGATGATGATGATGATGATGATGATGATGATGATGATGACGATGACGATGACGATGATGATGATGATGATGATGATGATGATGATGATGATGATGATGATGATGATGCTACAACCATTGTGAAAAGACCCTGATGGCACTGTCTGTGGGTAACATCGACGACGCATCTGCCGAGACACTTTCATCCAGTGGCAAACGGCCTAGCTGGCAGCTGAATGTCAAGGGGTAACTACAGCCCTGGAACAAACATGGAACACCCCAAAAATTAGTTTGGAACATGATGGTCCTTTGCAGTATCATGTATGTTGTACATATTTGCATGCATGTTCATGTATACACATATATAAATATATACATATGTATACATGCATATACATGGACATGTATAAATGCATGTACATATAATATGCATTTTCACGTACATATACATATACATGTACACATGCGTATAAATATACCCACATACACATATACATATACAGATTCATACGCATATACATATACACATACACAGACATATATGTATGCATATCTATGGCTGCACACACACATATGTCAATATACTTTCATTACATGTCAAAACTGCAATGTTTGGTTTCCATGTGAGTTTTCTGAAAGCGTGCGAAACTTGTGCCTTTGCAGGAATCCACATGTTGGTTGTATACTACCACCTCTTGAGCTTACTCACGGATTTCTTCAATCTGGATACATATCAATTTATAGTAATTTAGATACATATCTTGGGGAGATACAGTATCCCATCATTGATGTTTGTTCATGTGGAGGTTTCCTAAAAAATGGGGGTACCCCCAGTTATCATCCATTTATAGATGGGATTTTCCATGACATCAACCATCCATTTTTGGGTACCTCCATTTTAGGAAACCCCCATGTTTGTTCTTGTCTTCGTTTCGGTTCACACAAGAGATACCCGCATCACTACAGGGTGAGCCGTGCCAAGCGTCGTGATCCACCCTTGGCGAACTGAACGTGTGTCGTCCACTGCTCACCTCAAAATTGGGTCATGGTCACTAGATTGGTTTAAGGGAAAATTTACAGGAAACCCCTATATTTCATGGGAAAATCCATGGTTTCCTGTAAATTTTCCCATTAACCAATCCATTGACATGGTCATCTGTTGAACAGCGTCAAAGTTGCAGTGTCATCTGACAATGATAAACCCATGGAATGATAATAGTAATACATACTGAACAATAACAATGATTGATAATAAAACACTCAATAAATCTCTATGATAGTGACTATTTTGAAAAAGGACTTGAATTCTTGACAAGTCAATCATCTACAAATTAGTATCCCGTCCCAAATATTCCAATGCTCTTGTCAACCTTATGTAATTTCGACTAAATCAGCCAATTATCATTGGATTGGTTTAAGCGAAAATTTAAAGGAAACCATAGATTTTCCATTAAATATAGAGGTTTCCTGTAATTGTTTCCATTAACCAATCCAATGAAATTAGTACAAAAAAACAAATGCAGTCACCACTTACCGACGTGCTGTATGGTTGAATTGCATCAGGTCCAACCCGCTGCCATGGTTGAGGAGTACCATCGGGGCAAAACGTTCAAGTTTAAGGATAAAGCACAAACACAGAATGCCCACAACCGGCTACTTAAGTAATATGTGTAAATACTCATATAATACATGTAATACACGTATGAACAAATATTCAATCAACATGTGGCATGGTCTTGCATCTCATATGACCAAAGTCTGCTGGTAAACACTGGAAACATTGAGCATATCCCCCATACTGATGCATTCTACTCTTTCTTTGGTGTTGATTCATGATTGAGCCAGCTGTCCCCAAAATAATCAAAATATAAAAAAGGCAAGTGGGACCATCGCCTCAGTTTTGGGCCTTCAAAAATGAATGCCACTATGAAAACACAGGCCCGATTCTACCACTTGGCGGGCACCGAAAATCATACTTCAAGAAAGGTGGCTATTATTGGGTTTACCGGGTACCGCATTGCCTCATGCTTGCAATAACTGATATAACTGGGATTTCTGATGAATGAATCTCCTGCAGGATGGGTGTGATGCACGCTGACAGGTTGATAAACCAAGGTATACGGATGTATATGGTATAACTGGGTACATTGTTGGATAGCTTCAAAGCACCATACGCACAGATTATATCCTTTCTTGGTACCTTGAAAAGGGTGCCCCTAAAATCTTCTTCCAGCTCCCGAACATCGGGATGTCCCAGTGGCCATGCTCGTTCTCCTCCACAATCGTGATGCCCCTGAGAAGCATCCAGCATGTGCATACTAGTACCATGTGTCTCTACCTGTAATGTCAACCCCGGATTGATAAACCTTGGTTCATTTAGAAGGGGCCCGGTGCCACCCCCCAAAAGATTCTCATGGTATTAGAATCATTAGAATGGTGCCCCCCAACAAAAAAAATCTGCCTATAGGGCTTTATTCATCCGGGGTTGACGTTCCTTGTGTACGTGTGTCAGTCTTTGATTGTCTATGTATATGTATCATGATGGTGTATACACATCTGTAGGTTTCCTAAAATAGGGGTACCCCCCCAAAAAAAAAAAAAATCATCCATGTTTTATCGATTTTCCATGAGAAAAAAAACAAAAACATCCATAACTTGGGGCACCCCCGATTTATGAAACCCTCCAAAAAAACGATCCGCATCTTTGAATCTGTGAGAACATCCTGAAGAACTGCGACATGTGACCTGGTTTCAGCATACGGAGGGTAACTCGACAAAGCCATGGAAATGGTCTATACCCTCCGGTAATTTAACATAGCTATTGAAAATTGCCATCCATAGTTGATTTTCCCATTAAAAATGGTGATGTTCCATAGTTATGTAACAGTTTACCAGAGGGTAGTCCATAGATGATCTACTGAACCTATTGATTTCCATGGTGATTTCCATCTGACCTCGCCGTTCCCGCCGGGGCTTCCGACTCGACCCAACGCGTAGGTGGGTACCTGGGTACCGGACTGGATAAGCACATAATCAACAAGAATTGAGGAGCACCGTAAACTGTTACATAACTATGGAAAATCCTCATTTTTGATGGGAAAATCAACTATTTCTATGGCAATTTTCAATAGCTATGTTACATTACCAGAGGGTATAGGGATTACAATGCTATAATATGCTATATATCAAGATAACCAATGATACATCACTATTAACTAATATGATATAGGGATTATGATTAATACTTGGTAAAGCCATAGGATCCACCATCCCCATATGTGTTGGGCACCTTGTTTTTTTGACCCCCCCTTGTTTTTCTGACCCCCCACCTTGTTTTTTTGACCCCCCACCTTGTTTTTTTGACCTCCCACCTTGTTTTTTTGACCCCCCACCTTGTTTTTTTGACCCCTTGTTTTTTTGACCCCTTGTTTTTTTGACCCCCTGGACATGTTTTCTGTTTCTTTAGGATTTCATTTAAGGTTTCTTCCAGCTTTCATGCAGGCTTTCATTTAAGGCTTCTTTTAGGGTTTCTTTAACGTTTTCTTTGGGGTTTCATTAAGGGTTTCATTTAGGCCTTCATTTAGGGCTTCATTTAGGGTTTCATACGCATGACTGCAGAAAAAATCTTTACGATTTTCTTTAGGGTTTCTTTAGGGTTTCATTTAGGGTTTCTTCAGGGTTTCATGAAGGGCTTCTTTAGGGTTTCATTTACGGTGTCATTAGGGTTTCATTTAGGGTTTCTTTAGGGTTTTCTTNTTTCATTTAGGGTTTCTTCAGGGTTTCATGAAGGGCTTCTTTAGGGTTTCATTTACGGTGTCATTAGGGTTTCATTTAGGGTTTCTTTAGGGTTTTCTTTAGGGTTTCATGTAGGGTTTCATTAAGGGTTTCTTTCGGGTTTCTTTAGGGTTT
>BGPT01000435.1:237328-248927 GCA_003297045.1 Symbiodinium sp. clade C Y103 | reverse complement strand
ATACAAACAGGAGAGAATAAAGCAAAAGAAAAAGTAATGCACCAAGTTGGCGCCAAGAGAGCAAAGAAGAAGCAGAGCAGCAAAAACGCATGACTGCAGAAAAAGAAGAAGTAGAAGTAGAAAGGATTCGTCTCTTCGTCCTTTTCGTTTTTCGGGAAACATTGGGAAGCAGAAAGGCAAAGAAGCTAGAAAAGCAGAAAAGCACGGGAAAGCAACAAAGCGGAAAAGCAGAGAAGCAGGAAAGTAGGAATCCAAAAAAAAACGAAACTGATCAAAAAAAACCTAAAATAATTAGCCCTCCAAATAAATATGGTTGTAGAGCAATGTCAGAAAAACGCGAAAAACCGTACTTTCTTCTAAACTGTATGGATGAAGCGGGTAATGCAATATACTACGGATGCATGGTTAAATAGTGATACATAGTTTTTTTTGTANTCTTCTAAACTGTATGGATGAAGCGGGTAATGCAATATACTACGGATGCATGGTTAAATAGTGATACATAGTTTTTTTTGTATCTAATTATAGTAAATTTTCTGGTCTTATGGGTGAGATTGAATGGCATTTAAACTTTTTTAGTCGAATTTGTTCCTATGAAGCCTTGAATTCTTGGTTTTGCTTCTTGCCCCGCTATATAACCGTCAAACTGTATTGCGACCCTTTTCCACTTGAAACTTCATAGTTTTCCGACTAATCTTCTCCANAAAAAACAAGGCGGGGGGTCAAAAAAACAAGTTCGCAGCCATTAAAAAAACAAGGTGGGGGGTCAAAAAAACAAGGGGTCAAAAAAACAAGGTGGGGGGTCAGAAAAACAGGGGGGGGGTGTCAAAAAAACAAGGTGGGGGGTCAAAAAAACAAGGGCCCCTAATATAATTCTCAATATATTTCCCGCGAAAATTTTTGCATTTAAATTAAATTTATTTTCCAAATATTGTTCGTTTCTTAATCTAAAAATTAAATAATTAATAATCAATATAATTAATAAAATAAACATATATACTAAATATCAATATAAATTATTTATATATGCTTTATGATTTTCTCTTTAATATAAAAAAAAATAATTATAATATATATATTAAATAAAAATTCAAATAAATATTAATTAAAAAAAACAAATATTTAATTTATATCAATTTAATATATAAAAATAAATAACATATAATATAATAAATATATATATATATAATAACGAAAAATAAAGACGAATAGATCAAATAAATTCAAAATTAGAAATATTTATAATAGAGAAAAATCAAAATCAAGAAAGATAATAAAAATAACCACAGCAAAGTAGCAAAAAAGATTGATATCAGAGAAGCAGAAAAGCACAAGCAATGGAATAATAGAGGAGCAGAAAAGCAGGAAAAGGAAACAAGCATAGAAGCTGTAAATCAAGGAAACAGAAACACACAGGAATGCACAAAAATATCCTGAAACTTGTATCAGAAAAGCAAGCCTTCAATAAATGGCACTTCCACATCATCTGTGCTATGTTTATGCTCGTCATTGTGCTTACAACAGAGCCACCATCACTACAACTTAAAGTATTGTCAGGATGTATGATTGATATATGCAATGTTAGACATTTTCTACTCCAATTTTGACGCCATCCGCTGGATATGCGCGGCCAATAATTCCTTCTTCTTGAGGATGTCTTGCGTTTCCTGGCGGACTTTGAAGCATGACCCAATTTTCAAGTCACATGAGTTCCCAGTATCACTCGGTTGACGTCTGCGTTTGAGTTTGCAGTCAAAACCCATCTGCATCCATTAATTTTGCTTGTCTACATTGAATCAAATAACTTGGCTTACTGCCTTCTGAATGCATCGTTTTCCTCAACCTTCCTACACAAGCCCTTCTTGTTTTTTTTGAAGGTTTACCAGGTTTATCAGATTTACCAGATGCCCAATCCTCCTCAAAACCGCAATCTGAGCCAAGATTCAGCGTCCAAATGGAGAAATCCCTGAATGCTTTGGCCATCTTTGGCACACTCAAAAGGGCTGGCCATAGACCACTCAGTGGTGCAGTAGTGAAAGCCCAGCTCCTCACCTGAGCCATGGTGGAGTGACTTTCGCAGGTGAAGCGGGGTAAAACATATTCAAATATGCTCAATAATATATGTATTATATATATATATACTGTATACATCTGTATACGCATATACTCAATCATATTCAAACTTGCCCTTTGAAAGGAGGCCCACAAAAGTGACCTGCAAACCAATGGGGAGAAACCAAATCAAGTGTCTCGTGCATGCTTGTTTTCACAGGCATGGCTCATGCTAACTACCTGAGCATGTTTGCAAAACTGCGCATTGCAATTATTTGCAACTCAACTCTACGAAGCAATGTAGATCAGAAAGTTGTGGTTGAAATGCTAAATGCTTAACGCATCTAAATGTTCTGGCGAATGATGCCAAATGGATTCGCCAAATGGGGCACGTCTCCTTTGAATGAACCTATTTGAATCATCTACAGAAAGGCAGCCGTTTTTCGCTGTCCAAGCCCTCGAGCAATGCAGCATGAGTTTCCAACATGGAGCAATCCTTTCAAACCAGGGACACATGCATGGAAAATGTGCCTCACACCTCAGAACACCCAGGGACTCGCCACCACTTTTGGATAGTGCCTCGTTTTGACTACACATCTTGAGCTGTTAGGAATAGGAACTCCACCAACTTTCCCTCGCGGTGGTTTTTGCGGTGCAAATACCTAGAAATCTCCAAGGCACCAGGCTCCAACTTCCGCACTGCACCTGGCTCAGCTTGCAAAGCAGAACACGTTGAAGGAGAGCAAAGAGACTCAAAGACTCTAGGTAGTAGTTAAGACAGTAGGACCCCAGACTTGCAAACTATAAATTACATTGTGAAGGAATCCGATGGAAGACAAAAAACAAAGAATGCACTGGCATGCAGGAGTAGTTTGTATGGAACACTGCTGGGACGAATTTCAAGAATACTCGTCGACTCGTCAATATTCAATATGTGCCTGTTTTCGACGTGCAATGTCTGGACCTCCTGCATTCGAGGTACTGAAGGTCACCGACTCGTCTGTGATAACAGGCTTCAGGTTGGGTTCATCCAAATGGCTCAGGAATCGAGCAATACCACCTTTGTCAAGTGGCACCTTCCTTAGTTACAATAAAAAGTGCAGCACAGTAGCGAGAATTAGGTGAACATTGATATGTATCACTCTTAAAGCCACCAGGTCACTCAAGGTCAAGGTGCTGATGTTCGCTAACCTGCGGTATCAGCAGGGGTGACATGCGACGACAGGTCTGATGTTTTGCATCGTTATGCTGGACTCTCCAAGCCCCACCTGCAAGCTGTACATGTTGGGATCCCGCAGCAGCCGTCCATCTTCGACGGTGAGATCCACTTTAAAAAGGACTTCTGACCTCTTACAGTGGCAGTGCATGGGAGATCATGGGAGTGCCTCCATAGCCTTGCAAGTCGTATCTCATCTCATCACAACATACAACAACTCTTCAGCAGTCTTCGTCCCCTTGGGTCCCCTTGGTATGTTGTGGTAGTAGCTGTCACTGGTGTTCCATTCTTGAGATAAATTCAGGATAATTCCAGCACAAGCTCCTGCCTGGCAACGGTTTCTGAGGTCACCAGGTGTTTGCCCACCGTTGGGTCTTCGAGGGTCTTTAACTTTGGGGCAACAAAGCCACCGTCAACCACCTCAGCGCATTGTCACCTTTCAATCAAAGTCCAGCCCCTTTTGATTTAATTAGATGATTAGCATCTCTGGAATATTGCAGACTTCTTTTATGTGCTGGCTTGAGGGAAATCATGAAAGCCTGCCTGCGCAAAAGCTCTCCTTTGGCGCTGGCCCACCCGACACAGAACATGAAAAGCCATCGCCAGAGATAGCAACTTTGATCGTAAGTGTTCTCTTTGAAGCTTGGCAGCTGCCAGGAAGATGCGAATTGACACCTTGAATTGCGTTTTGATTCCCCATGCTTCAGTCCACTTGAGTGCTTCACAGCTTGACAGTTCAAATCATCACTTGCAGCTTGAGTGAGTTAAAGAACGAATAGACTTTTTCATTTCAGTCGCTTCGACGTGCGCTTGTGTACATTTGAAACAATTGGATGTCGTCGATCTTTGGCTCGTTGGCACTGCAACATCATCCATGGAGATGCAACCAGACAATGGCCAGCAGCTGAGCTGCAAAGAAGATGGTCGATCAGCAAGTCTGCCGTATCTAGGCAATATGAGTCATGTATCATGACGTATCATATGACAGTGAGTTTCATGCCTTGACCACAAATTCTGCTTCAGAAGGACATCAGCACCTCCAAATCCATACCTTTCACATAGGTTTACTTAGATGTACCCCTACACCCGCCACCTTTGGTGGAGATCCGGGCTCAGGCTTCAGCTTTGGCCTGTGGGTCTTTGGAAAAGGCCCAGCGAAAGGTGCCAGCTTGGAGATGCCAAACTGCTTCTTTGCTCTATTGCTCTACTCATCTAGACTCCATTGACACTGAAAGACCTGGAAGGAATACCACCGGCTGTTTGGAACCTCCTACAGCAAGAATTGTGTAACGTCTGACCATATCATACCATATCTCTTACAATGCATCGACCTCCAAAAACATGTTGTTTACCTCTTCCATAATGTTCCTCCACGTGCTACCACCTCCTAACATGTTCAAACAATTTCAAACAAGTTCCATTTAGAAACAGTTCTATGTCCTAGACATGTTTATTTATAGTATATATGTCATGTCTTCATTTTCTTTCAACCTTTCCCAACCACATAGCGATCCCAATCCCCATGGTCCCCCACCTCTGGTGCCGACTCCTCGACCTTCTCAGCATCCTTCTCGGTGAGGTCACGTGCCACGGTTGAAGGGACTCAGACAGCAGCGGTCACCGTGGGATTCAGCCAATATGCCATGGGTATACCATGGGTATATCAATAATGAACTTAATGAACAATGGGTATGCCCAATAATAGACCCAATTGGAAATGGTCTATTTTGATTATCATTGGGTGTACCACACTACATCACTTGGTATACTTTACGATGTGGGAATTGCAAGAAACAGGGGCGGAAGCCTGGACTCTTGCAATCTCGGCCCATACAGCAACTTTGAAGATGACTGACATGTACAACAGTTATAACAATTCACATCATTCTGCAATGGAATCTTAGTGCGCTTTGGCAGTTCAACATCGTGCGATAAACATCAATTTTGCTGGGGGCAGCACCACTCACGTCACCTGCCAATCTCTATTGAAATGCACGCCGATTGGAGGCAGCACATGAAACTCGCTCCCCGTCTACTCAGAGCTCCAGAGAAAGAACAGGAAATCAAACACAAACTAATCTAACTATATAAACACTTACAGGATTCAGAATATGATAGAATAAGTGGGAACTCAGTCTTGATATGGTCTTTCATACAACCCAAGAAGGGTATTAATTCGTTCGATCATCAATCATTGACCATACAGTTGATACAGTTACCATCCATGAAATCCAGTAGGCAGAAAACACCCGATCTCTGCCAGAGGATCTACAAGTTAACGATGCCACTGCTATCTCAAGACTTGTTTTTCCTTCATCCATGGTTGCTCTGGCGAAAATGAAACAGGACCCAACCCCAGCAGCTAACCTTCTTTTCCTTGTTCCATACTGACAACCTCCAATCATCGTCCATCAACGATGTCCACATATGTCCAAATCAATGGGTCAAACATTGCGGATTCATGCGGATTCAGTAAATCACAACCTTGGCTGAGACATGGTTTGACTTGAGTTCAGTAACGATGAGTTGCTGATTGCTGCCAAGCCTTTGATGGATCAGGTGGAGCTGCCTGGGGTTGCTTGCCATCATTGTACCTGGAACTGGTAAACCAGGGCCTTTTTACTTCCGACAAGAACAGGTTGGTGCCATCTACACTAACGGCTTCATTAAATTAAATATAGCCAATTCCAAGTCTTTGCTAGGAGCAACAGCAGTCCTTTGCAGACTCAAAATACTCAAAACGCAAGGAATTCTAAAAGACCACTGAACAAAGGAAAGAATTCATAGAGAGTTTGTAACATTGAGGACGGTGCCAGGAGGAGAGAGATTCACGCTTTTGCGCATCTGCTGCATCACCACCACTAGTGCCAGTCTTTTTGTCCTGCATGGCGCAAGGTGTGCTGGGCTGTCTGTGCACACGCAACAATTCACACAAATTCAGGAAGAATAGAAAGTGGAAGTTCCGAAGTGGAATGCGTTGTCCTCTGCGTACCTAACAGAGGCGAGTTGAATTCTCTGTGCACAACTCAAAAAGCAAGTCTAGTCAAGTGCAACACCAACATTGCGCAGTCCATAGAACCACAACGTGCATACATAAAGCTACAGTATATATGATATGAAATATCTTTCGCACAGCAAGGATGATTCACCAAAACTGGAACACCAAGAGCATCTGTTGCTAGATACACCCACCTTTACAACTTTATGTTTCGTCCATATGCTACGTGCGTGTTCAGCAGCTGGGATTATCTCTCCCCACCGCCGCCCACGGAACAGTAGCAGCACCCTCCCACCCCCTCCCTCGTTGCAACAGCACTTGACTCTTCAAGTCCAAAGCAATTTAGTTTAGCCTGTAAGATTCTTTAGCCAGTATATAAGTGCTGAGGCTTATTTCGACTCCGGCATGGAGCTATGTGTACCAGTTTGTAGCAGCATGTTGATGGATTCTTGGGCGCACCATCCGCTCAAGCTTGTTCGGCTGGTGGCTGCTTCAACCGTTGTCTCTTCATCTGGACCATACATTTTCATCACCTGGCCACGGTCGTACACCACACAACAACCCACACCGGTTTGGGCCAGAAGTGCGTATCGCGAAATTGGATGATTCAAGGGAGATAAATCATTATTTTCCTAAAACGGGGGTACCCCAAGTCATCCAAATTAGACCATTTTAGTACTGAATACTTAAATGGTCTATTTGGATGACTTGGGGTACCCTCATTTTAGGAAAATAATGATTTATCTCCTTTGAATTGCCTTGAATCATCCAATTTTAGTACTCAAACCCATTGTGACTTCGGGAGTTCCTAGTTTAAGAAAGCCCCACATGATAAGACTGAAAGGAGGCGGATGGCTGTACCTCCACCAAGGACTTTCGAGACTCTGCCAAGTCTGCTATCGATTTGCGTTGGGCTGCAGATGTCCTGTCGCAGACATGTAGAAACGGGGCATCAGAAGGGTACTCTGCATATGTGTACAGCTCTCTGGCATCTTTGCCAAATAACATACTAGACAGTGCTGCACAAGCTGTCATCATTACAAATCCATAGGCTGGCCTTTAGAGGGACTTTTTGAATAATATAGGAGTCTTCCAGTCTGCAGCAGGTTCTATACAGCTTGTGAATGATATGGAAAATTATCGAACATTTATGCTTGATAACGAATTTGAGGCCTTGGCAATGCTCCCGTCAGAAATAGTAAGAAATCTCATCTATACCAGCTGACTGAACACTGAGAAACTAGATTCTGATGTAGCCTGATACTTTGTTCCGTCCAGCTCTAGTCAAAGTGCATAACATTACTTTGTTTTACTTTCTTGCTGGCATTGCCAAGCACATCTGCAGAAAGGTGTTGTCCTCTTCGCTGCCTCACTCACCTTGCACCCCAAGCAACGCTCCCAGAGACCCTCATCAGGCATTGTACAGCACTCCTTTCACGAAAAGCACTGAGCTACACACTTGAGGAGTCTGGGATGTTGAAGTCCTGTCCAGGTGGAACGCTATCTACGTCATTCTACGTCTATCTACAACTTTTCAAAATGACTGCTGGATCTGTGACTATACCTTGAGTTCGCAAGGAAAGGGCTTGCAATTTGTTGAACTTATCTTCCCTGTTTCACCCCTCCGGTTCAATCATGGATATCCTTGAAGTGGCACTGGCCACAACGCTTGGACGATCATCTCCTGCCGATCCAAGCAGGTGATTGCCAACAACAGGCATTGTGTAAGAAACAGGCTGTGCTAGAAATCACTGCCTTCACCAATCCTTTTAGAATGGTTTACTGTGATGTGAATGCGGAACGAGCTTTCAATCTGAACATTGCTCATAAACACAGCCTCTGACTTAAGTGTGAGGTATACCAGCCAAACACGTTTCTTCTGCTTCGATCGATCAAGCCAATTTTCAGAATGTGCCAACAACATTCGGCGTCAAAACAAGTTGGGTGCGGATAGATCAAAGCAAACTTTGCAATGGACTCTTGACCACCTTGCGTATTCACATGAGAAGTACAGTTTACGTTTAAGAGTTTGAGGCCAGTGCCTAGGGCGTACTCGCTGATTGTGGACGAAATCACCGACCTCTTTCAATCATGCATTTTCTTGGCAACTCCATGTTGTTTGTCATTAAGCTTGTTGTTCCTAGCTTGTTTCACACTTGTCTTTGCAGCTGTCAATTTTCGTCTCCCCAGGAAGGTAAGCTTTCTGCAGACCAAGCATGACCGAGCTATGCAAATCAGAGATGACCAGTGTAGGTTTGCCACAAAAGAGACACCCACGACCCACAATCACGATCCCAAGCTTTAGCATCATGTTACATGACTTTAACAATTAATTGGATGGCCACTTCTCATTACGAATCACCGACCTGGTTTTATCACTGTATATATCACCGTAAATATCACCGTATATATCACCATTAGTAGTGGCCATTTTGGGTATCCGCCATATGACAAAGCCGTGTCGAAAAAATGTGTAAAGTTCACATCCCTGGCCTCCTGGATGCTGAGGCAGCAAAGCTGGCTCTGCCTGTGCTGGCCTCAACTTCTGACGAAATCTGATCAAATACCTGGATCCAGTAATCTTTAGATGTCTATTTGATGTCTATAGTAATATCATGCAATATCATGAATCTCATCGAATATCATCCAAGATCATGGAACCCAATGTCTTGTCAAACTTGTCCAACGTCTTGTCCAATCAGTGCAAACAAAGAATGGCAATGTAAAAGGCTTGCACTGCAGCATCTGACTGTGCAGCTAAGAGGCAGATGGAATGCCAGGAACTGGACCACAGCCAGGTAAGGAGAGTTTTGGCCTTGTGTTGGTCTCTCAACTCCAACAAGATCCAAAAAGATCTAAAACCGATGATGCTGGAGTTGGATCTTGGATGGTGATTTGAATCTTTGAGATTTTTTGGAAAGGCAGTAGTAATTGTATGCAACTGGCTGATGTTTTTTGGTTCTGTTGAGCTCAAAAGTTCTCGACCAATCTGAAATGGTCAGCTCACGGGAACCACGCAAGACTTTTTAGTGCAAACCTCACAAATGTTCCAATCAAACATGTACATCCGTCACTCTGCAAACAGACCTCATCAAACCTCTCTTCTCTGTTAGTATCCAGCCATATCCAGCCATTGTAATGTCAATTCCCACCATTCCCGGCTGGTCACCGCGGTCACCGACATCGCCAAGAAACGCTGGCGGGGGCTCATCCAGGGCCGCCATGCTGGCTCGAGGCAACGTCGCCGCCGTGGCAGTGAAGCTGTACGTCACCGGTCGAATCACCGAGTGTGGCTGATGCTGAACATCTCACATATCCATCATTCCATCAATCCATCAACCCATCATTCCATCAATCCATCAATCCATCAATCCATCAATTCATCAATTCAATTCAATTCAAGCCAAGTCAAGTCAAGTCAAGTCAATTCAATTCATCTGTCTATTGGGCGGGGATCTATCTTTTGGGATATGTCATGATATGTCATGATGTAGTATGATTCATAATATATCATAATATGATGATTATCGTCATGGAATTCGACGACATCATTGGACATTCCGTAAGAACATGACATCGCTGGGATCCTGCCTGGAACCTGCAGCAGCTGAAGCTGCGGCCACTTCCAAGTCCACCTCCTGATCGATGCGGGCCTGCTACAAACCAAGCGCCAGAGTTTCTGATAGTTTCTCCTTGCTTAAAGCAGACTTAGTGTGCGATGGATTGCAATGGATGCTTAGTATATGCTCAGTTTCAGCTCGCACCAAAGTTGCAGAATGCATGATTCTTTTGCTCTCTCTGGATGCGCAAGGTGCATAGAGTGGCAAGAAGTTTGCGTAATTGCACACGTTGGCCGGAAGGCAGGAGAAACTTCAACCCACTTTGGATTTGAAGCAAACTCAACAAACACCAGGCACGACCTCGCACTGCATAGAACTGAGAATACTGAGAGTCGTTTGTAACACATCTTCCCTCCTACGCTTCCTGCAGAACTCTACAGGAAAATGATCTACGCTCCAGGATCCTTCGATGGCAGGTCAAGCCCGTCGCAGCAAGGTTGAGCACCAGAAGCGAGTGCCTATGGAGGCTCGCCATGCTGGAAAACATTCTGCACGTGCAAAGGGCATCAAGAAATTTGCACCCCAATCCTCTTGGGAACAAAGAACACGGCTTTGCTTGTCATGAAGCAATTCTTGCAAGTACAAACTGTTGATACAAACTTGATCTAACTATTCCAACGTGAGTGGCCTCCTCAAGTATTGCTTTGCAGCAAGCAGCGCAATGCTCCGTCTCCTGAAACCACATGCACAGTGCCTCGGTCGACCATAGAAACTCAGAGCCAATTGTGGCCTAAATAATGCGAACTCTCGTGGTACACCCGCTGGGATACATGCGCAAATGAGAAGTGACAATTTGTTGCTCCGTAAACCAGGTCAGCATTGTTTTGGTTTAGAATCAAGTGGCATCAGAAGTAGATCACAATATCCAAGTGCCAAACCCCTACCGTTCCCATCAACTACTGCTGCCTTGAGGCTGATCCTTCGGGAAAGCATAGCATCAGAGTGCGAGCAACGGACTCCGGAGTCTTCCAAACAACACCTGCACTGACGACATGCTGGAGTCGACCCTGGGCACGGCACTCTGGTAAAAGAGGGAGGTTGAGCCATGGATCACCTAATTTTTAAGGGAAACATATTGGGTAATATATAAACACTCACGCCACTCCTTTTTGCAATGCAGACCAGATTTGTTAAATTGAAAAAGTTCGGAAAGAACGGATAAAATGGTGTCAAATTGAGGGGCCCCGNCCCCCTATTGCCCCCCAGGACTCCGCCAAACCGGAGCGCCCCTGGGCCTCAAGCAATAGACACCTTAAAAAAGACATACACCACCTGAAGATGCCATCCACCCGGCACCTATTTTTCCCCTTTTGGTTTGAAGATTTGCTCTTTCCCCCAAAAAAGACGGGGGGGGGGTGTGGTCCTTAAGCCAAAGCTATAGCATTATTACGGAATGGCTTCATGTTTAATCCCGAAAACGTAGGATCAAACACTCACGCCACTCCTTTTTGCAATGCAGACCAGATTTGTTAAATTGAAAAAGTTCGGAAAGAACGGATAAAATGGTGTCAAATTGAGGGGCCCCGNGCAATGCAGACCAGATTTGTTAAATTGAAAAAGTTCGGAAAGAACGGATAAAATGGTGTCAAATTGAGGGGCCCCGATATTAATACCCTCTGCCAAACCAAAGGGTAAAAATATCCCCCTATTGCCCCCCAGGACTCCGCCAAACCGGAGCGCCCCTGGGCCTCAAGCAATAGACACCTTAAAAAA
>BGPT01000435.1:207159-231021 GCA_003297045.1 Symbiodinium sp. clade C Y103 | reverse complement strand
TATATATATATATATCCCAAAATCCCAATATCCCAATTGTTTGATTGGAGCGCAACACACTGTTTGAGGCAATGGCATGTGTCCTCTTGGCTCTGCAGTGGAGGAGGCAAGGAGGGTCGGACCTCAGGAGCATGGTTTGTCTACCAGTACCCCAAATTCTTGGGGCTTGGGGTCGTAGTTCAACGTAACAAAGCTTTTCCGCACAAGCTTTTTTTCACACTTGACCGCCAATATCCCCTTGGCATTGAAATGAAATTGGACGCACACTCCCAAGAAAGTTTTGGGAAATGGAATCTATCAGGTAGCGCGTTGGGAATCCATCAGATAATAAAAACACATTGGGAACTTATGAAATAGCAAGTTTAATCCATTTGAACTCAATAGGAACCTAGAACAGCCAATTAGACGATGTTGGAAATGATTTTACTTTTGGCTTCCCTTCTGACCGGCAATGAAGTCAGAGCGCTCAACACTGTCCATCCAAGCTTTGATGGCTGCAGCACGGCGATCATTGCTGGGGTCCATGCCACAGCCTTCAATCCACTTGGCAATGAAAATGTCCTTGGCTTGTGCAAGAGTCTTCGCTGGCTGTGACGGCGAAGATGCTGAAGACGATTTGCTCGAAGTAGTGCCCTTTGCCTTCGCCTTTGGCGAGATCTTTGACTTGGCAGACTTGCCAATCTTGGGGGCCACACCATTCCTGGGAACCCCTTTGCTGATCCATTTCTTGTGCCAGTCCCTGCTATTTGCACGTTGTTTCTCCGATGTTTTGAACACCTTCTCATCAGGCTTGACACCCCCTTCCAAAGGTTTGGATGATTTCTCGATCTCATCATCAAGTAAATTTTCCGGCATCTCTTCCACAGGAACAGCATCAGACGGGGGAAGATCACGATCACTGGGATTCTTCACAAGGGGCACCACAAACGATCCCGCAGTGGGTTCATTCTGGTCAGTTTGAGGGATGCCGAATAGGTCCGTATCCTCCTGATAGTCATCAAGGTCATGGATATCCCCAAAGAGACTCTCAACCTCACGATTGAAATCGGTATCGGAATCCTCAGGCTTGTTCTCGGTATCGGAATCCTCAGGCTTGTTCTCCTCACCCATGGGGTCCTCAACCACCTCAGAATTGAACTCCGGATCCTTGGGTTCCAAACCACATTCCACGGGGTCAAACTGAAGCTTCCTCTTCAAAGTGCCAGGCGTATCATCAACTGGAACTTCAAGGCCAGGACATTGGGAATCCTGGCTGTTGTCCTGGTCGATCTCAGTTTCATCCCCATCACGCGTGATCCCACCCAGGGCCGGAGGAGTAGGCAATCCATCCACCATATGCCTGAGCAGAAGAGATGGCAGGGAACAACATGAGAACAATATGATGTTTCTGGATTTATAAATATAGATGGATTGAATTTTACCCAAAAAAGTTATCCTATAATCGTTTGCTTTCTTTTGACACCTTGATGCATTCATGATCTATCATTCTTTTGGTCACCCCCCAACAATACCAAGAACAATGTTTTGTCAAGGCACTGTTTGGACGAAGACTCAATGAACGGCTCCACAGGTGCAGCAGCAACAATTGGGACACTTGCAAGGCCCAAGGAGAGACTCTGCGACCGGGGTCGTGGGCAGTCGTGGATAACATGGAAAGCCGGTACCCTCTCAAAGGGGACATGTTTGTGGCCCCTCCGAAACAGGCTATCACCATGTGAGGCATGTCCAACCTCATATTCAATCAACTCATCATCCACCACAATTTGGGTAGGTAGGGATGTCGACATCAGAGGCGAGTTGATGGAGCAACCTGTAAATTGGAAGGCTTGAGGTTCACCAGCGACTGCAAGTCATAAAAACATCTTATCCTGGAATCATGTTTGGATCAAAAATCCCAACTATCAATCGTTGATGAAGCAATTTCGACCACTCACTAAAGGTTGATCTGATTGACACGGCTGAGTTTTCTTCTCAACCCCTTCGCCCCAGTAAGATGAAATTGCATTTTCTTTTCAACCCCTGCGCCCCGGTAAGATGAAGAATAGATGAGTGGGCGTGCCACCCAGAAGTGGACTGTGCCACCCAAAGGATTAGTGCCTCACTGGCAGACAGTAGGGCATTCGGATTTTCCCACTTGACAAGTTGGGTTCCCCAAAAGCGTTTCCCAAGATGAAAACAATATCTATGAAAGTTGGCTTGATAAGTTTTGACAGTGAAATGATTTGAGTTCTTTTGAGGTTTGATGTCCAAAGCATCATCAAGACTGTTCTGGCAACGCGGGAAACCACTGAGACTAGATGAGCCTTTGGCATCCGTCTTTGGCCATTTTCAAATCATCCGGCAGGAACCACAATGGCTTGGCACAAGCAACAACCTTCTCAGCTTGATAGAGGCGAACACGCCAAACCTTGGATTGGGCATTGAGAGGAACATTGTTGGAGAGTGAGGGGTAGCTGAACTATATAATACACATACTTTGGTGGAATAAGTGAATATGAAAACTCTCATCAGCTTTTGATAAGTGAGATGCATACCAGGTTCTTCAAAGTAACCCTTTGGAGATGGTTATGTGATTTTTTCTGTATCTTAAAGGTCACACAGCTCTTTGACATACATTGGGACCAAAAGTACCAAAAGCACATTGTGAAACCAGGGGACTAACACCAGCGGCGAAGTTTTCAGGATCGGGTACTGAAAGTGCGAGGCAATGTTGGCAGGCTTGAGGTTTTTCTGCTGGATCAGCTGCGGTCTCCACACCAGCGGATTGCCTGTGTCAGGCGTGATGCTGAAGGAATCAGGAGCTTTGCCTTGTTGGACTTCAGGCGGACGGGAGCACGTGTGGCCTCCGATGGTAAAATCCACGCATCCTTTCGATTCAATGTGCTGAAGCACGCTTCTCAGGGTCTGCAGCGGAAGATCGCAACCATTCTCCTGGTATGTGCATTGGGTTAAAAAATGTTTGGCATTAGTTGTTTATTCTCCACCTCACACCTCAATAGAAAAATAGTGTTGCATACTTGATTCTTGTGGGAACCCATCTCCTCAAAGACACATTGGATAAGATCTGACTCCAGCTTGCATGGGATCCCACGGTCTGGAGTGTTGGATTCGAACTTGATGGCCTTGTCACCTGTGAGCCACGAACCCGCCCCATGCGAAATGATCGGACTCTCCTTGCACTTCACATGGATGGGTTCCTTTGCAACAAAGTACAACTGGGGCCCTGGGGCAAGGTAGAAAGAACTGGTTGACCCAATCCCTGCCATCTCGGTCAAATCAGCCCCAAATTTCTGCTTCAATGCAGCCACCGTAGAGGGTGAATCCTTGAAGACAGAAGACCACTCGAAGTCTTGCTCCAACTTTGCCTCAATCTTGACTGCAGGGCTCTCAGCTGGATTGGCGCCAGAAGTGGTTGGAGGCGGGCTTGGCGTGGAAGGTGAAGGCGATGATGTAGTGACAGGAGTTCCCCAATCCTTGTCAAATTTCATGATCACATCACGCCACTCGGGACCATTGATGGGGCACTGCATGAAATGCTGCCGGATATCCCTTGGGATTTGCAAACGGCCATCCTGGAACTGGCAGACTTTCAACGCTGGGAGTTTGGGGTCCTTTGGCATGTCATCCGGAGCAACTTCCTTCTTGTACTTCTGCTGTTGCTTGTCCATCGGGGCTTGGGAGTTCTTCCAAGCCTGATGGGTCAAACCTTATTTGAACACTATTTTTTGTTGAATCACTATTTTTTGAACATGGTCGAGCAGGGCAACATCAAAAACATGCAGAGCCCCCCAAGATAGAATAGTTATTTTAACTGAACTCTGAAACCAACAAAAACATTTGGTGCAATTTCTCCTGCAACAAGTTGTTCTTGACCGCATCCCGTGCAGACTTGTACTGGACATCACTTGTAGATGTTGCCACAACCCAAGCACCATGTTGCATTGATGCAATTTCAACAGCTCCATCATAGGCCGTCGGGTGAACGATCACTGTGGCGAAGTTGTTCTTCACACCACCTGAAGGATGGATGTTCTTGAATTCCAATCCATTGGATTATGAACCCGAAAATACCTGAAATCAAGGATCTGAAACTCACAGTTGTTTTTATTGTCAACAGGGCTGAACCCCAATCGGCAGAATTATGAACCCCAAAAATCATGATCATTTTGTTGCTAGCAGGATTGAACCCCAATCTAATGAACCCCCAGCCCCAAATGATGAACCCCCAAAATTCTTAAAATCACCAATTGTTTGTTAAGGGGCTCAAGAGGGACTTGAGCACACATCGGGGTACCGAAGAACCACCCAACCATTGCGCTGTCTCTTGGAAGTCAGTGAGATTTCGGCGTTCACAATGGGAAAGCATGGGGTCACCAGGAACGCAAAATTCCTTCTCTTGGATCGCAACAGGAAAGTCTGAGAGCACTTGCCGCATCCACAAGGTGCTTCCGCAGAACCTGAGGGTACTGGGTGTCAGCCAAAAAAACTTAAGAATTTTGGGAGAAACCCCCAAACAGATATTAAATAAGCAAGTAACGTCCTGGAAACACTTTTCCTTTTTGTGGGGGTTGTGACAATGGTGTGACAAGATATTGACAAGTAGCGCATTCACCTGGGATTCTGCTTCGGGTGCACCTCTCACGCTGCGGTGGGCTGTGCCTCGCAAGGGGAGAGTTGAGTCAGGTACCCCCAAATAGCATCCAAATGCTCCTGGTAATTCTCGGTTCTTGTGGAGCTCCTCCAAGTTGAGGTTCAAAGTCCATGGCCGCAGTTCAATTTTGTGGTTGCTGAATTTATCTTCCAGCCGCCTTTCGCAGTTCATGATTTAACTTTGAATTTTTGTGACTGGACCACACCCAAAAAGATTCAATGGGTATCACAAAAAATGTCAGATTTCCCCATATCCTCACCTGATATCCCTGCGGAGTGATCCTGCGGCATCAGCACCGACCAGCAACGGTGGAATCAAGACCATGACGCTTCCTTGGAATGCTGGGGTTCCCAAATAAGATATTGAACATTTACTCCCTGATAATTTTATAGTTCCCCAAAAGAATCCACATATATCCCAGGTGATATATTGTTGATATTGCCAAGGGTAATGAAGAAACATTGCCAATGAAGAAGCATTTGCCAAGAAACGGGATGGGGCTCTGAACAGAATTCGCTCAGCCATCTCACCCAAAGCGTTCACATTCTGTTGAGTCATCACACCAAGCTTGGTGCAGTCAAGGTAGAGGATTGTGTCAACTTCATGCACATTCACCTGCAAGGAAGTGAAGTTGTGAAGTTGAAGCATAAGCCTGACAAAAACCAAACATTTTTTAGGTTTGGAGTTTCAATAGTGGCAAGCCTTGGCAGCAAGAGCAGCAGAGCGGTAGATGGCATCCAGCTTGGGATCCCCCCCAGTTTTCTCCAAAACAAGGGAGACACGGCAGCAGCGCTCCATGTGAGCCTCGCACAACCTCAGGCCGTTCTTGCTGTGCTCAAAAAAAACTTAAAACATAACTGTTTGAAAAGCTGATGTTAAAAAGTATCATCCAACAGTTGAAAACATGCAACTTCAAACCGTTGGAAAATTGAAAAGTAGTTGTTCAACTAGTAACTCTTTGCCGATCTCCAGCTGGGATTTCTCATGCATAACCTTCACCACATGCGACCGTCGCGTCGCCTCTTCCTTCTCTGAATTGAACTCGCACATGGAAGCCACATCTTGGGCAAGCTTGGCCCGAACCTCTCTGAATCTTGCGCATTGCGCCTCATCCTCAAGCTCCATCAACTCACTCGCAGTGGCAACCTTCACAGGGGTGGCCGGAGGCTCAACCAGGTCGCGCCAAATCCCAAGATGCTGCAGCTTCCACGTCGCCAATTTGGCCGTCACAGCCGCCTCGACTTCTGACATGTAGTCCCTGAACGGCGCAGGATACATATGGTTTAAAGCTTGGATTGAAAATTGGAGATGGATTGGAGTCTTCTGAAATTAAAAACATGATGGGAAGCATCAGGAAATAGAAAATGATTCCAAAGTAAAACCAATACTGAGAAACCTTTGGTAGAAGGCCTTCATCAAAGCTTTCTCCTTCTCTTCCGTCCAGCTGCTCAATCCCCTGGCTTCGTCCAAGATGGCCTGGTAGACACATGCAAGGTCACAGTTCGTATCGAAGGCTTGAGATCCCCAACGCACCCGTGGCCTTGATGTCGGTCGGAGCCTTCTCCCTGCTTCGTTGAAGCAATGGATCACCAAGCGGAAGTGAAGCACCTGGGACTCCTCTGTCACTGTCAATGCCTTCTTCAAGGCTGCTGGGCATCCTGACTTCGGAGATGCACCAATCATCCACCTTTGTCCACGGAGTTGTTCAGTGGAGAAAGCGCAAAGTGCCCACTTCACATGGTCGATGTGGCGCTGCAACACATGACGGGCAGCCTTAGGTTCTGATTAAGGTTGTCAGTCTTTGTTTGCACTTCTTCAAAAACAAAAATTCAAAACTTGCCACCAAAAATCCAACAAAAACTCAAAAAAATCTTTGGGAAAAACAGCCAAAGGGTCTGCACATGTGCCGGCTATCATGTTATAGACCGTCCGCTGCTTGTCATCATCCAGTCTGTGCTTTGCAGCAAGGCCATGACTGGAGTGGAAGGCGCAAATCACACTCTGCAATCGATCAAAGGTGCTTGTCCCTGGAGGAAACTCGGACTCCTGGGCCTCCATGATCCTTGAAAACCTCAACGCAAGTTGGAGGCAATTCGGAGATTGCCTTTCACTGCCTCTGTAACTCAAGGTGAGGTTGCGGAAGCTTCGTTGGCTGATATCCAAGTTGAAGTTCAACTTAGATTCGCTGAAACTGATGAAAGAAAATATCAAAGTGTGAGTTGAAGGCCTTTGGTGGGAAGAAATAAAAAACTAATTGAAGTTACGCACATGCACACAGCAAGGAATGCACCATGCCCGATCCAGAACTTGGTGCATGGGCTTGAGCTTCTCCTGGCTGGCCGGGTCATTCACATCCAACTCAGAGGCGGCAAGGAGGAACAGTGCCACCACTGAAATCCGTGTCCAACCCTTGACAACATCCAAGCTCTGAACATCTGCTGTCCACGACTGACCTGCATGGGCAATGTGGTAGGCCACCGCTGGATGTACATCCCACAAAACACAAAAAAAAACATTGAAAGGAAATGGCTTGCTTGTCACACTTCTCGATTTGTGCAAGACCAGTGGTATGTTCATTGCACTTCTTGATTTGTGCAAGACCAGTGGTATGTTAAACTTCTCGATTTGTGCAAGCCCTTGCCTTGTGCTCTCATTGCGGATGAAATGTCAATCGGTTCTCGACCAAGATCCAAGCCCCCAAAAAGAATGGACTCTGCAGTTTGCAGAAAGTCGGTGACAACTGGGAGGCCGTCATCAGGTTTCTCGAACCTTTGGCACAGGGATATAATGGTTTTCAAATCTTGTTTTTGGAACCAAAGTATGCTAATAAGATAAGTAACCTCAAGCATGTGATCGGCAGCTTGATGGTTTCGTTTTCCATAGACGGATCCATCTCCTTACCACTGCATGCCACCATGGGGAAAAATATGGTTTGCTTGAATCAATGTGTTCCCATTTGGATTCAATTAGTGGTTGAAAATAGGGCCACATATTATCCCAACTGATTTTGAACAAGTATCGCAAACCTCAGGCTTCTTGTAAAGATAGGGCTTGCCCCGGTGATTGGCATACTCTTGAAACCACGCATCCAGCTGGCCCAAACGGAGGCACGAATCCTCCTCAGCCAAGAGTTCCAAGACAAGAGAGGCTGGATGGGCTCCTTCGTCATCCGGTGCGTCCCCATCACCATGTCGAAAAGATTCAAGATAGCCATAGAGGTCCTTCATTGGAATCTTGAAACTATGGACCGGACCCATCATGCAACTGTGTCTCAAATTATGATGCTTGAAACTTTGATTTGATACCTGCACTTTTGACATATGCACAATTTTGTGCAATGAATATAGTTTAAACCCATACATGCCCATACTATGACCTTCCCCATATTGTGTCACCCAACCACTTATGGATACCAAGACTTCAGATTATAACCCCAGGATGTCCTTGATGAAACTGACATCACCCTCCATCTTCTGCAACTGCTTTTCGTAAGCGGTGCATGCTTTCTTGGGAGGTGCCTCAGAGCCTTCCGCCTGGGACTTAGAAGCTAGCCGCTCCTCAACTTTGGATTTGAAGGGTAGCAGCTTGGCTCCCGACATGGCGACCAATGGTCAATCAACTCCAAGATCTGAGAACCACGAATTGCTATGGGAACCACACCAAGTACATCGACTCTGATTTGAGATTCCCAACATAGGATCAATGCACTGTGGGCCTCACAGTGCATCGAAAACCCCTATCTTGGCTGGGTCGTGTTCAATTTCAAAATTGGATTTCAAGTTTTGGGATCGAGCAAACCCCCCTCAAACATAGGGTTTTCAATGCACTGTGAGCCTCACACACCATCGAAACTTATGTTGAGATTTGGGGGCAAGATCAATGCACCTAGTGTAGTCAGATCACATGTTTCAATGGTGTGTGGGCCGCACAGTGCATCGACATGTTTCAGGAATACGACCATGGTGCATCGATATGCTGTGTTCCCAAGGCCTTTGTGCATCGATACCCCTGTGACCTTTGGTGGGGTGCCCAAAGTGCATCGACTCCAGGGAGTTGGATATGATATCACATCAAGTGCATCGAAATATATCGAATCTGACTTCTTGTCCCATCAAGTGCATCGAAAATGAGATGGACCTCCCCAGAATCCCCAAAGTGCATCGAAATTTGAATCACCAGATTTGGAATTATCTCCTTATCAACTTTTGGGGCTCCTCCCACATTTTAGTAGTTTATCCGCTTTTGGGGTTCCTCCCACATTTTGAACTCTGTGAAGCATTTTATGTGGAATGGGAAGTCCAAAGGCCATAATTTCCCTGAATGAACAACCCCCCTAGAGGAATCCACACAACAACCGAGATCTAGCCAGCAACATTCCTCTTGTTTTGTCTGTTTCGGATTGTGTCTCGAAACTCTGGTGGAAACCTGTGAAAACGTCCTTGTGACAACCTATTGCCTGCTGAAAACTGCTCTCAATGGCACAGAGGGTGCCAAAGCATTTAGCACCGCCTGGTGGATGGCCAATTGAGGCCCTGGTGGTGCAGCATGTGCAGGTGTGCTATGCCATGGCAAGGGGGCCAAGGTGGCACTGTGCCAAAACCGGTTGGCAGCCAAAGATTCGAGGTAGTCAATGCTCTTCTGGTAGCGGTGGCCATATGAGAATGACACGGCATTGGCCAGTTTTCGCAAGTCAGTAGCCACCTTGCCATTGTGGTTGTTGATCCTCCTGGGCAGGTTCAAATTGCACCCCTCTGGCAACTGTTTTGATCAATGGAGTGGATCATCAAGTGTGTTTGGGCATGAATTTGGGAAAAGAATAGTAGAAAACTTTACTGGAAACAGGATCAGGGTCTTGGCATTTGGAATCATATTAAACCCTGCAGCACGGGTTTCAGTCATAACCAGCAATGGTTCTTGCGCCAGTTCTTGGTCAGAGACGTACTTCTTTACAAACAGGATGACATCATTGTCAGAAGCCATTGCAGTGGAAGAACCAGAGTTGATAGCACGTTGCAAAACAGCTGGAACATCTTCAGGGGCCGGCACATCAAGTTTGATAAAAAAACATGGTTTGTTGATATGTTAATGAGATGTCTACCTATATCGGGTTTTGACGCACTACTGTATACATATTCAATCATATTCAACAAACTGTTTGCAGAATATCTTTATACTCAACATATTTCAGCCATGCTGCTATGAGACAAAACTACCCACCTCGGCGTCTCATGCTGAGGAACAGATGGTTCCCCTCGTCGTCTTTCAAAAGACCGCCCTCAAGCTTGACCCCAAGGGATGGAAGGTGGTTGCGCCAGTCGCGGGTGCAATCCAACTTACGCAGACAAACCCTGGTATTTGGCCCAATCCAATCCTTGATGCTGGGTTTCGAAAGCTCTTGGGATATAGCTGCAGAAACATCTTCAGGATCTTGTAGGGAACTCTCATGGCCAATGCGGCGCGATATGATGCCCCAAAGCTGGTCTCAGTTTTGCCATTGAGTGGTGGATTGGTTGAACAAATAATGTCAGAAACTTGAAAACCTTGAAACAGAAACTCTCAAAAGTTCTATGGAGCCCAAGTACCCACACGACAGTGCGTGTGACTCTTTCTCAAGGTTGCCAAACAGCATAGTTTCATGCGATGTTGGGCCACCAACATATGTAAATAGGTCAGGCAGAACTGATTCTTGGATTCCCGAACTGTGTTATCGGCCTAAGATGGGTTGCAGCCACCAGGGGTTGCAAGCATGACTTCTTTGAAAGCAAAATTACATATCCCCATATATCCCCCCAAAATTTGGAACTGAAAATAATTTATGGGTAAGAAACTCAACCTCATTCAAGTGGGCCCAATCACGTTGAGTACCAACATAGTTGGCCGCCGACGACCTTCCTCATCGCACCGGAGCATCACCTGAGATGTTTCAGAAAAAGTAGCAAGTTGGTACCCTTTTGGAAAAGTAGTCAATGGAAATATAAGCCACTTGAATGAGTTTCATGTTGGAAAACGATATCCATTAGGCAAGTGGCATCTTCCAGTGTTTGAGAAATGATCTCAATGATCGAACTTGAATCATGCTTCGCAACATCATCCATTATGTAGATGTTCAAAGTGTGACCAAAAGCCCAGGCTCCATGCACCTTCAGCCGCGGTCGTTCGTGCTTGGCCCTCAGTCACAATGGGGTCTGATGGATGAAAGGATAATAGGAGAAAATCGAGGATGTATGTATTTATACGAAAGGAACCCCATTTAAAGATATGGGAATGTATCAAAATAGGGGATCCCCAAGTTTTCCCGTTTAAACTAAAACAAAGGCGCTTAGGAATCCTGGGGCGCCCCCCTATTTTGAGACATCTCCAGCATATATCAAGAAATCAAATTAGCTAATCAATCCGAAACACACAGCAGCACTTGCTTTTAGATCAGGGTGACGTGGTAGAGCAAATTTGGCTTGATCCAACCCGTCTGTACTGATAAAAAGTACTTCAGAATGTGGCTCTGACGATTCGCTTTGAAGTTGCCACATGCATGTGCGATCTGCATATTGACTATGCAAATGGGCTCGGTAGTGCTGCAAGACCTGTAACTTGGCCTCCACCCCCAAAGATTTGTCATTCAGTTGTTGTTTCAAGACACTGCATACTTCGCAAGTGGTGAAAAGGCTCTTGGATCGAAAATGCAAGATATCAGCCCATCTTCGCTTGAACACGTCATTGAAAGTTGAGTACCTAAGGGCGGCAACACCAACCGAAATCAGGACATAAACAAAAGTCAGAACATATACATAGGAACCAGAACAATGTTTATCAATGTTCCAACAAACCATAATACCAAGAAATCTATCATTTACTAGAAAAAGTCTTGTCACATAAGGTGATGAGGGGTGCGAGACTGCATGGCATCCCAACAATTGTTGTGTTGACTTGTAGTGCTCGTACAAATCCATCACTGTGCCTGGGGGCAGAAATTTTCTGACCAACTGGTTGTGGGGCAGTAACGTTGTCTTACATGATTGGGTAGATAGCCATTGCCGAAGTTCATCTTGGTTCTCTAGGTCAGATGCAATCTCCTCCCAATCACTCATTCCATCATCATCAAGGTCCCGTTTCCTATGTGATGCTCTTCCTCGTCGGATGAACCTGAATTTGGTTTTGATAAGACCCCAAAAAAATAGTTCTGACAGAACCAAGGGAAACATCATAAACAAAAATGATGTTGGATAATATGGAACAAATCAAATTGCACATTTGGGGGCTAAACCCTTCACAATCTGTACTGAGAAGCCCATCAGGTAAGGTTTCTGCAATTGCATCATAACTGACCTGCAAAAAGGCATCCACTGACCATGTTCCTGGTTTGCTACGGTGTTCATGTTTGCCGCGTCGGAGGTCGGGATTGCCTACGGCCTTCTTCCCCAACCTTGTCCCTCCAACTCCAAGTAGGGCCCCCAGGCATTTGAAACCGACGGGCTGGTCGAGCAGGGTGCAAGAAGTGGTGCTACCGCCCGATGAAGTGGAGATCTCCATCTTAGTGAGCCAGGGTGTCACATCCCCATAGAAGGAATCTATCCCTGTTTGTCCCAAGGTATCTTTGCAAAAAAAAAGGGGCTGTTGCATACCAAAAGAATTCATGGCACTGACAAGATGCAATGGAATCCTGATCTTGCTTGCTCATGTTCCAGAATTGTTCAAGAAAAGTACGCAACTCTTTGGAGGCCTGGAACTGAATGAAGCATTGCTTTTTGGCACCTGAGTTAGGAATCAACATATCAAAGAAAAAATCATGGATATTGAAGGATATCACTCCCATTTAGTGGCAAACCTCCAAAAGTACCAAATGCATACACAAATGCCAACAAAGGGACATAAGCAGGTGTTTGCGTCAAACAGTTTCTGCAGTCTGGCTGGATCCAAACCATTCCTCTTGTAAAAACCTTTTGTTCTCTCCCTCAAATATTGAGCATCTTTGGCCCGCTTGGAATTGTCATAGTTCCGTTTCGGTTTTGAAGATTTTGGATCATCCATGTTTTCTCTCCAGACTGTAGCCTTTTTGAACGTAGCTACAGAGCCCCAACCAAAGGCAAACACAGTGTCTCGTTTGACTTCGAACTTCTCTTCAGAACTGCTTTGCGAGGAAGTGTTACCCTCACTTGTTTCATCAGCAAAAGGTTTTGTTGCCACCTTTGTTTTTTGAGGGCTAGCATCATCTTCTGACACCTCATCACCGAACAAGGGAGGACATGAAGACTTTGAACATGACAGTTTGCTACTACCCTCATCATCCTCATCACCAAAGGGTCTTTTGCGAACAGGGTTGGTTGAAGGTGCAGTGTTGGCACGAGCCCTGCATCCTACACCCCTCCCTGCATCCACGGGCTCTGAAGGCTCGTCACCGAAGACACGATGCTGTGGAGCTCTTCGCTTTGCAGAGGCCGGAGCATGGCTGAGCTTCAGGAAACTCAACGGTTTGGGGTTCTTTTCCGCTGGTTCATCATCAAATGGGGGCATTGAGCCTAGATTTCATTTTTCGATCAGGAAAACCATGGACACACAAAAGTAGGTTGGGTATGGCTGGATGTTTGATCTTTGAAAGTCATCCACACACAGGGCAATATTAAACTTGATTTCTGATTTCTCAAACAAACATTCAACATGTCCAGATTCTGATGAGAAAGCTTGACATCTCATTTCTCAAATGCACAGGGCAGGAATAGTCCAATCCAATCCGCTGGATTCTATGGCAGTTTCCACCGTCCAGGAAATTGTATTTTGAATTTGAATCATGAATTAATGAACTAGTGAGACCTACCTGCGATCCTCTACAAATAGGACTGCCATCAGAAGTGAGAAGCCTGCGCAGGCCACTGACATCCCATTCCCGCTGATGGTCCGGAGGCAGGATTCTGAGAGGTAGCTCACATCCACTGGTTCCTTGCTGGCGGTGGTGGTGGTGATTGGGGAATAAAGTGATTGGATGCTTCCAAATACTTGGGTGCTACTGGTGGCAAAAGATTAGTCTCAAATACTTGGCAAGAGTCCACGCGGGCAGCACGTGCACCTGGCCCCCATGTGGGGTATCCCAGAATGTGAAGCTGCTCCCATCCCAGCAGCAAGCGATGCTTCTTCTCTGACCTTAGAACACCAGTATCATCAACAACCCAATTCTTCAAAGTGACCATTTTCGAGGTGATTAAGTCAACCTCGAAACTTGTTGGGGTTAAAAGAACTCAAAAAGGAAGAGCCTGGGGCACCATCATCATCATCATAATCAACATCATCAACATCATGGACATCATCACCAGGAAAACACAGTGTCCTATGGAATCTGATTCAAAGTACTGAAACACGTGACACTATATCACAAGTTTGAAATTTATTTTGGACATGAAACCAAAGTTGACTCGAAGTGGTCAAGCAGGGCATGCTCCCATCAGCCAAATCCGTGCGCATGCGAACGCTGCAATTGGCTGAAAGGTCATAGATCCTTCTATTATCCGGTGCTCTGTTGCGGAACTTGGAGAGATGAACGGTCTGGGACCTGGAAGGGCCAGGGCCGCGCAGGGCTGAATGCGAAAATTGCAATAAAGACTGCATTATAATAGAAACTTTTTGTTTTGACATTTTGACAATGCCATCACCTTGTCAATTCCGTCTCATGAACAGGAAAATCTTTGAGGTCTTGTTGCGATGCCACCAGGTAAGCACTCGAATTCAGCTTGAGCTTACATTTCAAGGGTGCCAGGAGGAGACCGGCCAACTCTTCCAAACTATAGGGGCTTGCCCACATCTTCTTCCTCTTGTGATAAACAATCCTCCAGCATCTCAACCGGTGATTGGGGTGCCCGAACATCGAAGGGCACAGCCTCAGAGTTCAGGACTGAAGCATAAACTTAAGAAACATGAGTTTTTTTCTGGGGACCATGTTGAACAATTTTACCATCCTGTAAGCACGCTTGGAACCAGGCTTTGCCGACTGTATCTTGTGCTTGCGCAGGTGTGTTGTCAGGTATTCCTGTGGCACTGGACACGCATATGCAGAATCATAAAGAAATATACAGGTGTCAGAACTCAATCAAAATTGATCTCAGAATTCTGTTTCCCCGCCTCTTCATAGTCCGGTACATTCTCATGAACATTGACTGGGGTCTCATCCATGAACTTCGTCGCAACATCATGCACCTTTTTCAGCTGCAAGTTCTTGAATCCCTGTCTCAGCCCGTACCTGGTGGGTCACACACAACTTTGAAGTTGACTTCTGAAATAATAACCTTTGAAAATAATATACCATCCGCTTCAACAAACAAAGGTTTGAGATTAACTTCTGAGATACCCTTTGAAAAGAGAGTGACCTGTCCCTCACAAGAGGGCACGCTGAAAAGAGAATGCACGGAGCCCCGATGAGGCCGCAGCTATCCTTGCCAATGCCAAGAGGGCACCTTGGCATGGGGACCAGGCCAGGGGTTGAGAGCATCTTGGCAAAGAACTTGAAACAAATTCAGCTCAGGGAAACTTTGGATCAATGTTCATAAGATGTACCAAACTTGATTCTGGTATGGTGTGACCAAGATATGACATGATATGGATGTTAAGATTTCAACACTGACAATAAGATGTGATATCATTTGGGATAAGGCACATTTTTTGATGCTGTTTGCAAAAACACCTCTTCATCAAAGTCAGTTCGGCTGGATCCCACTTCTGTTTCTTTGGAGGGTTGGCCACCATCTTCAAGATATCGGGAAACACGCAGCTCGCTGGGTAAGACCTCTTCGTGAGCTCAATGCAACCACGGGCCTTTTCAACCTGATGGGATAAGAGAATGAAGAAAGAAAAGGCTCATGTTTTGATGTGAGTAACAGGGTCCATTTTTGCACCACTCATTTTGGGCAAAGTAGCAGTGAAAGTATGCGTCAATTGGCATTCTTCTCCCCAGAGATGGTATGCTGCTGCTTGGATCATTTCCCAACCACGACGGACACAGAGGGCTCCGCCAAACAAGTCATAGCACCGCCAGGTTGTGGTTCCTTAAGAAGCATGCTGCGTTGGGGGTTCAAATAGTTAAAATAATTCAAATGATTGCTTGGGAAATGACTCATTCTTCAGAAAACAATTCTTGCTTCCAATTGGCGAAGCTTTTGCACCACAAAACCCTTCCCAAATAGTAGCGCCGTACGTTCCAGCAGCTTGAAGGCCCACAACCTTGAATTTTCAGGCCGTAGCTTGAAAATAAAACTATAACATATCTCAACACACTGCACTGCTGATCAGTCATTTGGGGTTCTGACGAAAGCTCTTCGGTTGTCTTGGGGAGAGGATACTCTGGCCTAATGCGAAAGGTTGGATTCATTTTTCAAGTACCTCTCAAGCCTGTTGGGAATTCTTTGATTGACTACAACAATTGAAATCCGTGTATATATATATATATATCTATATCTATATATATATATCTATCTATATATATCTATATATATATATATGTATATATTTATATATAATTATATATATGCATACAATAATAAATAATCTGATGCTATTTCCCTCTATGAATCATGTATGTTTGGACTTGCATCAGTCACTGGGTGATCCATCCAGTTCTGTGAAATCCAGCTGAGGTTTGGACAAAGGTTTCTCCTGATCTTGATCTTCAGGCTCGCTGCAAAGATCCACAACTGCAGCGGGTCGTTTCCTGCACTGCCGCCTTCTGTTCAACAGGGTTTCCAACTCCCCGGCCGAGAGCGCCGGCATTGCGGTAAATCAAGAAACTGATTTGTGTTGATGATATGTTTCCATATTGCTCATGTGACATACATTTGTAATGTAAATGACAGCTGGATTTGAGATTCATGCGTCATGTGATTGTGATCAACTGCCATGATGTTTTGAAGATTTGAGATTCATGTGTCAAATCTGCAATGGCTTTTCAGCAAATCTCCCTGCGGATGGTTCTGAAATCTCATTCATGATTGATTGAGTTGGAAAGATGCCTACAAGAGATTGCAATCACATAGCCAGTCTGAGATGGGATTCCATCACTCAATCAAGCAAAAAATCCCCACATATCCCCACTAAAATTTCCCAGAAATTGAATCTCCATGAGCTGTGCTTTGGTTCCCCGGCGGAGACTGTTTGCAGGTGGCCGCCTGGTGTGAACGGGTGTGAAGGGTGAAAGATTTGGATCCAATGAAGAACTAAAGAAAGAATAATGTTTTGTGATTTCAAAAAAATTGGATCCAGAAGGCATACGGTAAGTGTTTCTCACCTGCGATCTGAAAGGAATCCAAAAGAAATGTAATGATCACCATGACTGGGAGTCACACTAAACAATTTGTTACCAACAGTGGAGTCAACAGTGGAACTTGCATGGAGTCCTGGCCTGGTAGACGCCGTTGATGCTGTTTGGATTGCTGGTGGGATCTCCTCCAACAATGTTGCGCCCAAAAATCTGTGATTATGATTCCACCAACATTGTTTTTGCAGCTGCGGTGTGTATCAAAAATCAACTGTGTGACACGGCAAAAACCATTGTCCTGAAGCGATCGCGGTGAGGATCTGGAAGCACCTTGGGCTGGGGTGATGCTGGTTGAAATAATTTCAATTCAGGAGGGGTCAGAAGGGTCAGTATCATTTTACTTTATACTAAATTTCTAAATAGATATTGGGGTGTATATATGTGGAATATATGCATCTTTTGGATACCGGACTTGTATATTTCAATTTTCAAGATTCTTGGTTCCCATGAGACATGGTTCCCGGGGACTTGGATACCGGACACACAATCCCATGAGATCAACCACTTTCTATAATGCCCCTAAGATTTCATAAGTGGGAACTGTGCAGTACCCACTGTATATTGTATGATATCGTATGTCAAACATATCTCCCCCAACAACAGTGGTTGAATTTCTCAAGCAAAGCGGTGTTTTGATTTCTTTGGGTGTTTCATCTCAAAGCTGCAATTCCAAAACAATTAGTAAACAAATCGAAAATACAACTGCATGGTTCACACCGGGCCTCCCAAAAAAACAACACTCTTGAGGAGCCAACTGCTGGCTGCCAAACCAAAGATGGACATCGGTAGTAGACCTGTTTCAAGAAAGCTGCCTGCTGATCGGTTGGTCGGAGGTTGTTTTCTACTATAGGTGGTGTACCATATATTATTGGTGACTCTATACTAATACTGTGGTGTATGTGTTTGTGTATGTAGGATGACTGGAGCATCTTGATCCAAAATCTCAAGATAGAAGTTTCATTTTTCCAAAGAAACTTTTTCCAAAGAACCTTTTTCCAAAGAAACATTGTTTGCAAATAAATTGCATCAAACCTGCTGTGCTTCAGTGTGACAGCATGGGCATGTGTTGGCTGCCCCCAATGTTTGCTCATAAAGCTGGTGTGCTTCAGTGTGACAGCATGGGCATCTGTTGGCTGCCCCCAATGTTTGCTCATAAAGCTGGTGTGCTTCAGTGTGACAGCATGGCCATATGTTGGCTTTGCTGGCTTTTCTGTTGCCTTTGGTAGCTGAGCTTTTTGGATCTAGTTGTCACCAATCTAGCTCCAGATGCCACCAATATAACTTTCATATCTGCAACGTAAAGCATTGCATGCTTGAAAAAACTAAGTGGCGCACATATGAAGGCAGCAACCCATGCTGTAAAATGCCCATCACGCAGTGGAGAGGGCAGCCGTGGTAGTACAAGGGCACGCCTGCCATAGCAAAACCCATGATCCATTCTTAAATAACTTTGTTACGGAGTCGTACCTGCTTCCAAGTCTTCATAGTGCAAATGGTGCTCTTCATATCCTTGATGACGGTCCCAAGAATGAACCTAGCAACCAGACGCAAAAAGATAACACGAAAGAGTACACAGCTCACGGCTTGAGGGTCGAACGCGAGGCTCAGGGAGCTCCGTGATAAAGTCATCGAACAGGTCGGCGTGCTCAAGGTTCCATGGTACGGCACCAACCTGCACGACGAAATGAAACCAAGTTGAAAATAGCATACTCTTCCTCTCCCCGACCTCCCACTTGCCGGGCTTATCGGCATGCCAACGCCAACAACGATGGCTCGACACGAACGCCATATCGTAGCTAGCTACACGCAGCTCACCAAGTATTTGAACCAAAGCCTGCAAATGACATGCCAGCAAATATAATCTGTCAAACATGCTNATATCGTAGCTAGCTACACGCAGCTCACCAAGTATTTGAACCAAAGCCTGCAAATGACATGCCAGCAAATATAATCTGTCAAACATGCTGCAAAGCTATTGCAAAAGCTGCTGCAAAAGCTGCTACAAAAGCTACTGCAAAAGCTACTGCAAAAGCTACTGCAAAAGCTACTTACTGCCAAGCTAGGGATTTCAACACCTTATCGTGAATGCTGCAATGACATGCCAACAAATATAATCCGTCAAACATGCTGCAAAGCTACTGCAAAAGCTACTGCCAAGCTAAAGATTTCAACACCTTATCATGAATGCTGCAATGACATGCCAGCAAAAAATAATCCGTAAAACATGCTGCAAAGAGCTAACCGCCTTTGGCCCGGAATGGTGACGTAGTGGTAAGTAATGACCCATGCATCGTAGCAGTGCACACTTTTCTCTGTGGTTGGGAATGTGCCATCTTTGGGTAGTACAGCCGCTCTCTCACTCTGGACGTCACCATGCTTCCGGATGGACCTTGCCACCAAGGTATTTGGAAACAATGTGGCTTGACATTACGACCCAGCCAAGACAACAGTAAGTCCTGCACCGCCAATGGGGAGTGGCATCACGCTGCCGTGGAAACCATCAATTTTCAAGTGGCTCTGATCTTGCGCCTTTAGCTCCACGGCCTTTGCCAGCATCAACGAGCAAAGAAAATTTACAAGTATACACACATAATCCCGACCTCTTCAATGCAGCCAGCGCAATGCATGAGCATGGCTGCTGCGGGATGGTGTGTACGTATGTATGGACATATGTATGCATGTATGTACGTATGAATGCATGCATGTGAATGTACGCATGTATCAAGGTATGCAAGAACGTATGTACGTATGTATGTGCATTTGTATGCATGCATGCATGCATGCATGCATGCATGCATGCATACATGCACGTATGAATGTATGCATGCATGTGCATGTATCTATGCACGTATGCATGTATGCATGTATGCACGCATGGATGCATGTATGTATCTATGTATGTATGTAGGTACGTAGGTATGTGTGCATGCATGCATGCATCGATTTCATTATTTACGTTTTTTGTATTTGTGTATTTCATGTAAGGCAATGTCATGCAACATAACGTATGCGTACATATATATATATACATTTATATATATTTTGTGTATATATATATATATATGCATGTTCTCAACAGTTTGTGAATCTGTACCTAGTGTATATATGGGATACAGTTCTGAACCACATGCTCATTGGGATATATTGGGATACGAATCCAAGTACGTAATGCATACAATGCATACACTGTTGACAAAGGTAGCCCAGCATGGCATTGCCAAACTACCTTGCTGTTTGTCTGGTCCAAAAACTAGTAACTAGCAACGCCCCATGGGCCCCCCATAGAAATCCACTAGAAACATCAACCCATACCTCTAGTGACTTAGGTACTACACAAGCAATTTCAAGCAATCAAACTCGGAGATACCCCAGCAACCTGGGCCTATGTACTTTTATTAGTTGAGTCTGAGTCTGTGTGATTTATAAACATACATTGAACATGCATCCACCAAGATTGCCGATGGCCTGGAAGGTTTGAGCGCGGCGTTTTACTCCTTTGGTGCACACTGCATTGCATGGACATAAAACTACATGCCGGCTTCAAATCTGGACACGGCTTTTGATCACTTCCATACCTCCTATTATATTCAGATACAGTACAACCGACCCAATATCCCACCCAATATCCTAGCATTGCCAAGCATCGTTGTCCACCAACGTTTGAACAAAATCCTCCTGCAGCCAGTGACGAACCCCAGAGGCATGACCGCCATTTTTTTCAAGTTGTTGGAAGCTGTTGGGAAGTACCCAGCTGGACATCATTGATTTCCTGGGTCCGTGTTTAAATGCACATTTGCATATATATATATATGTGTGTGTGTGTATATTATGTAAATATCAAATATACGTGTGTCACCCTATATTCATATTCTATATATATATACACATAAAATGAGAAAAGACGAAAACTAAGGGTCACAAAGTTTATGGCTTTAGGTAGTTCGCGATATCGCTTTACATGGTTTTTGCGTTGTCGCTATATCTAGTTCGCAAGACCTCTCGAGTAAGATTTGCTACATGGACATTATAGATCTTTTCTGATACGCATATGTATATATAATTATATATGCATATATATATATAACTAAACACTATATGTATATACTATGTATATATATATGATTATATATGTGTGTGGGTGGTCTCCATCTGGTTGTCCGTCTGTTTGTTCAATTTGCAGTTCCTGTTATCATCAGCGCCGTGATTTCACAGTTCCAGGAATGCTGTCCGATTCTTGCAGGAGATCAGGCAGGAATCAGGACAAGGGAGAAAAAAATATAACATAATATAAGGAGCTGCTAAATACCCTCCCACATGTTCAAAACATATGGAAAACCGACCATTGGGAAACCATTGGACCATGGGTTTTCCACATCTATTTTCTACATCTATGTGGAATGCTCTTGGCATTTAATCGTTAATTGTTGTTGGTTGACTTAAATTGTGATATCATTCTCTAGCCCTTGTTATTTTTCTGAAGACTGTACGCCCACTGGACAATCCTTTCGGTGGCGTCAAGTCTGCTGGGGATGAGAAAGTATCTACACACAAATTTAACAACAAAGGAAAACAAACACAAAGTTTAACACACAAAGAACAAGTCCATATTTACAACCGACCGTAAAATACCATACACCACCATGAGCCCCGCTGCATAGATCCCAGCCCGCCTGGAGGTTAATGCTGCCAAGCATCTCGCTTGGCCATTCTTCGCGAGTTCACAGGGTAGAAAACCGTGAAATCCAGGTTGAAATATGTCATCATGTCCTGAGTTGGTCAATGGGGGATACCACAAAATGGCAATGTGAGGAATGAACATGATGATCAATCAAGACATATTTTGGATTCTTTTGGGTGTTGTTTATTTTTGTCGTTCAGAAATGGGCGATAGACCCATGGCAGGTGATTGCAGCATAGCCCAGAGAATCCACATAGATGTGAAGCACATTATTTATTTTGAAGTCACCAATCTAGCCATGTCGCACTGCAATCATGGAAATCTTGGACTTTGGATGCATTGTTGACAAATGTAATCTTACGGTCTGAGACACCCATATGTGTGGGGGGCCTATCCTCAAACAAACACAGTCAAAAATTATCACTTCTGGATTGGTTGGGATCGGGATCAAGCTCATCCGCATGATCAGCAACAAAGAACGACAACATTTATGGGAAAATCATGGAAACTTATCCGGGAAAACCATTGAAAATCATGGTGCTACCCAACCTCAATGCAGGACATTGGTTTTTCCGTGACGCCGTTTCACCAGGTAACGGTACAGACAAGTTGCGGCAACATCCTCTGGTCCAAGCATGAGAACTTTGTAGTTGGCTCGTTTTAGTGCTAAGGCAGCCACCAAATACCTAGGAAATCATAAGGGCACCTCTAGATCCATATATATATATATTATACACTAAAATACAAATTTAGCATTATGTGTATAGTTATAAATATATATGTATGTGTGTGTAGTTTTTGTTTGGCTTTTTCATAGTGCAAACACCTGCACACACAATCAAATCTGGAAACATCTATATAAGTCGTACAAATACACATGATTGTCTGAAATCCTTTGCTGTGTCAAAGCAAATAGTTAACGTGTGAGTATAATTTCACAGTGCTGCCCTAGCTTTTTCCACTAAAATGTTGCAACGATGGATGATGTTATTGAATATTTTACGATGTTCACTTGAGAACCCATCCCTATGCACAAAAAAATCCTAACAGGCAGAAACTGGCTGGGTTCACTAGAAAAGCTGTCTGAGTCTAATTCTTGTAGTGCCATGATAACGTAGCTGCCCTTCCTGATAATATCTTGACATGTTGGGTACCTTTAGCCGTGCAAGCCAAGGTTAGGCCTATGGGGTTGGAACCTTAGTACCCTGGTGAACACCCAAATAGCTGACAAATGGATGTTCATCTTTTGAATATGTGGTACTGTATACCTATATACAGGTTTTTGATCTATCCCCGTTTCTGTGCGTTTGTCTAGGTGACATCACTATGTGAACAGCTTATTACATCTCTGTAGTGTACAGGGGCAATAAAAGGTTATACCCTCTGGTAAACTAACATAGCTATTGAAAATTGCCATTGAAATAGTGGATTTTCCCATGAAAAATGGTGATTTTCCATAGTTGGGATGATTCCACACCGCATCATTTCTGCTGGTTGACGGCTGAACGTCGCCTCGCGAGCCTTCTAAAACAAAGGCCACACGTCGAGCCATCTCTGCAAGACACTGCTGAGCCAAAGGTCTGCGATGTTGTGCTGAGTTCAATGGTTGAAAATCCCTGCAATAATCAGACTCAATGCCATGCAAGTGATGGTTCCGCCAATAATTACATACATACATGCATGCATACATTACATGACAGTACTACATAAACGTAACATAAAATTACATTACATTGCAAAACCTTACATAATATTACAGAACATTGCCAAACATTATATAACGTTACATAACATCATATAACATTGCAAAGCATTACATAACATTACAGAGCATTACATATAACCACATAACATCACATTACATTACATAACATTACATACCATTGCAAAGCCTTCCATAATATTACTTAATATTGCAAAAGCTTACACAACATTACATAACATTGCATAACATTACATACCATTCCAAAACAGCGCATAACAGCACATAACAGCACATAACAGCACATAACATTGCAAAACATTGCAAAACAACACATAACACCACACAACATTACATAACATCACATAATAAATATACATACATACATACATACATACATACATACATACATACATACATACATACATACATACATACGTACGTACATACATACATACATTACATACATACATACATACATACATACATACATACATACATACATACATACATACATACATACATACATACATACATACATA
>BGPT01000435.1:171898-207047 GCA_003297045.1 Symbiodinium sp. clade C Y103 | reverse complement strand
TACATACATACATACATACATACATACATACATACATACATACATACATACATACATACATTACATTACATACATACATACATACATACATACATACATACATACATACATACATACATACATACATACATNNACATACATACATACATACATACATACATACATACATTACATACATTACATACATACATACATACATACATACATACATACATACATACATACATACATAGATACATACATACATACATACATACATACAAACATAAATACATGCATGACATTACATGACATGACATTACATGACATTACATGACATGACATTACATGACATTACATGACATTACATGACATTACATGACATTACATGACATTACATGACATTACATTACATTGCATGACATTACATTACATAACATTACATTACACTACATTACATTACATTACATTACCCTACATTACACTACATTACATTACATACATACAGTACATACATGAATCATGTACATACATACATAACATAACAATACAGAACATAGCATTACATAACATAACATAACATTACATTACAGCACATTCTACTGCATTACATACATAACATCACATAACATAACTTAACATAACATACAATACCATACCACAACACAACATACATAACATAACATAACCTAATATTACATTACATTACATTACATTACATTACATTACAATACATTACATTACATACATAGATACATAGATACTTAGATGCATGCATGCATACATGCATGCATGCATCCATACATGCATGTACATATATATAATTATAGTTATATATAAATGTCTATGTACATACATATGCATTTATCAATGTAGATATAATATATGTACTTTTGTTCATGGCGAGGCCTGTCTGTCTCAGTCAACAATCAAAGGCTCCACTATCCCAATTTGTTTTTTTCTTTTGGATCCAATTTGATCCGACTCTGAAACTACTGGCAATTTTGATCAATTTCCGTGCGCTTGTTGGTAGGCTGCCTGCTTTCAATGCATCAAAAAAAAGTAACATCATGTAACATCCTGGGGATCTACGAGACACTGCGGCAACGTCCCACCTGCTCAAGCAAGGCCATGTTCCTTTGAGGCACGCCAACCCTGGGCCGTGCGAATCTGAAGCCAACTGATCCAACTGGGCCGCACAATTGTCATTTTTTGTGGGGAACTGATGATAAGGCATTTAAAAACTGCAAGTACAATTTGGATACATCTATCACACATGGAGTTGAGGAGCCACATGCAAGAGGGCAAGAATGCCAAAGTCTGATCTGTAGGTGGTAGGTTGAAGTCGAAATTAGGGCAAAAAAGGACTAGTAAAAACACTGTGGGCACATGCTTGATGACCAATACATGTACATCAGACATGTGGGGTGGCCTGCGACGAAACCTTTCAGCCATGACCTCCGGCTACCGCAGTCAGATCAATCCCGCAGCATCTTGCAGCAAGAACAGTGAAACCTCATATTTAACTATCACATGTGGGGGGTTCTTCAAATGGTGGATCCCCCAAGTCATCATGGTTTTCAATACGAAGTCATGGTCCAATGACTTGGATGATTAGGAGGTACCCCCATGACTGAGTAGACTTAGGAAACCTCCAATAAACACCTATAGACAAATCCCAAAAAATCTCAGTTAATCACCATTTTTGCACGTTTAAATCCCACATTTCATGACTGGGTCAGCACGCCTTTAAAAGCAGCACTGCCCCAGGGAGATCAGCAGCTGCAATGGGGGGTAGCCCAATAGCTGGATGGTTTGTAATGTAAAATCCTATCAAAACAGATGATTTGGAGGTATATGGAGGTTAACACATAGATAATGGATATTGATGGATGTGGATGGATGCTAATTACCAGTTACATATAAATATATGATGTATATATATATATGATAACTGATAAAAAAAAATGCTCTCTTTTACTCTCTGGTAATTCGACATAGCTATGGAACGAAAAATGGCCCATCTAGTTTGATGGGTAACAGGTCTCAATCATGGTGATTTTCCGCAGCTATGTTAGATTACCAGAGAGTATATTATAACTGGGTTTAACTGATGTGAGATATGTTAATCTTTATACTTAATCATGTTTATCAACTGACATTGACTGCCTCAAGACTATGGTTGATGAAGCACTTTCTACCTGGTCGTTAAGTCACAGAACCGAGCTCCGAACTCTGTGGCGACCTTCCCAGCGCCGTAGACTGAACCGAGCCTGGGCCCAGCTGTAGGGGATTTTCCGCTGCCATGTTTGGTGGTGGTAGCTTGATGATGGCTTGATATATCTTTTGCTCTTGTGCTGCAGCTCGATGACGCAAAATATAGCTCAATGAATTATCTTGCAAAGTCCCTTTCATCAACACTTTGGCTGGCCCGACTACTGTATGTACTTCTTGGCAGAGCATGGATGGTGACTATTGACCAGCCGTGCACAGGCGCATCTCCCTGCTAGTTTCAGTTTGTTGCTTAAGGATTTTGATGATTTCAAGTGTCAAAAGGTTTGGTCATAATAAGACCTCCATTGCTGATCTTGAAGGTCTTCCATTTTCAATCACCTTCCCAGCATGTGGCGTCTCACCTGCCTTTGGGCCCCCTGGCACAGTGGCGTTGGAGGGCGCCAGGCCACACAAGCTGTGAAGCAACAAGGACTTCCCAGCGCCGCTGGGACCCATGACCTCAGAGACGGTGAAACACCGTGGGTAGAAAACCAGCAAGGTTGACATGGTCCTGGCAGTATACCCCGTTACCCTCTGGTAAACTAACATAGCTATTGAAAATGGCCATTTATAGTGGATTTTCCCATTAAAAATTGTGATTTTCCATAGCTATGTTAGTTTACCAAAGGTAACCTCCAAAAAATGCTGTCATTAGTAGATAGCCAGTTTCATTGCTTAAAGAAATGCCGGAAACAACATGAAACAAATGCCGGTTTGCTTGCTGGAAAAACCTGAAAGACTTCGCCAACAATGTATTCATTTGGCAACTGCATCTAATCCATCCACCAACCATTCACCTATGGTACCCTGTGTTTACCTTTCTCATCCGCCCAATATTGAATTTCCCCCAATGAAATCTTGGTTTCAGTATTTCAGTATCGGATTTGTATTTGGGGTAGACAATATCAGGGGCATCTGGTGAGTCATCATTACATATTTGATGGCATATTTGATGTGATTTCTTAAATTTATATACAACATCCCCATTTTGTTGGTTAAATTCTGATTGTGACGGATGACGACTTAGATTTGCTGAAGCGGGCCATACAAACAAAAAAACACCATCTAACACCTAGATTCCCGAATTTGTTGGTTTCAGATTCCCGGAAATAGAAAATCATCTGCAGCAAATCCACGGTTTCCCGTGGGGTTTCCACATCGTTTCCCTCCAGCTGAGACACCGCCAATAAGCGACATGCCTTGGCACTCCTGAGGCATGTATGTAGTCTGACAAGTGGTTTGGAGACAGAGACATATCTATTTTCATGTGCTCATACACATAGTATATATATAAGATATTTACATGTATGTATAAGTAAAAAAGATAAACGTATAAACAAATAATTACCTATCTTGCAATGTAATAAATCGTGCTATAAATAAAAAACTCATATCATATGTATACATATATATATATATGTTACAATTATATACACATATACAGCTATACATATACACATAACATACCTTATATGCCTAGAGGGGAGATCTGATAAACATTGACTCTGATATGATATGGTTATCTATCATACACATTCCATCAGAGTCAAGACTTAGAACTGCTGGTCAAATAATGTCAAACAAAAAGCTGATACAGGAGACCACCAGCTCATGGGCTATGAAAATCCCTCAAATATGGGCACACGCATGCATACCTGCACTCTATATATATATATTTACAATTATACATAAGTCTATACACGCACATTTAAAAACATGTATATTATATATTTAGATATATTTAGCATATACATACCTATCCATACATTTAAAATTGTATTTAGTAGCGAGACCACCTGAATCATCAACCAACTATCGCTTTTTTTGTTTACACTGCCTGTGTCTTGATTACCCTCTATCTATCTCTCGCAAGCGGCACCTCAAAATGGCTACAATATGATCTGCATCGGCCATGCAGAAAAGCGGGTAATTATTCACAAATACCTTACAATTCCAAAAAATGTTGTCAATAACTGTAGCTAATTAGATGTACGCCTTAAACCTTGTACCCAACATCCCAGCTGTAGTTTCTGCCAACATCTCCTTCTCCCCAAGCCTTTTCCGTCGCTTGGGCGTCCCGGCCCACTGTGTGGCTGAACCAACATCTTGCCGTTGACGGACACCGAGACATTGTCCCAAATGATGCCCTGGAAACATGTGGACTCCACCAACCAGACTTTAAATAAAAGCATGAAACATATTTAATCAACACTCAACATTCACAAGTTGTTCATTTTTTAAAAAGGAGATAAGCCGAGAATCTGAATCTACGAGGAGTCTATACCCGGCAAAAGGGGGCAGCATCACCAATAAGAGAGAGAGAGAGAGTACCCAAATAAATCTTGATCAGTATTGACTCTTTCCATTTGATCTTCTCCAAAATTTGGGCACCTTTAAAATCGGGTGGTCAAAATCTGTTCTGACTCACGGGCCCAGCACATCTCTGATATTCAAGATATGCGAAAACAAGGAAGTACAGCAAACTGGAAATGGGTAGAAATGAAGAGAAATGGAGAGATATCATCCTTCCCTAGTACGGTAGAATCACCATTTTGGCGTCTCCCGCACTCCCCACATCGTGACCCCATTTTTTAGAGGGCCTCCTCCATAGTGGCGCCAGATTCCATGGTTTGACAAGTGATGAAATGGATTTTCCGCACGTTCCACTGCTCAGGCCATTAGTAAACCTTCCAATATCTTCCAATGATTCTGTAGTGACCCAGTGTATGACATCGATGACCACAACTCAAGTCAAGGCACGTTTGTTTGAAGTACTTATTGCAGGACTTGGGCAAGTCAGCTATCTTTATCTTCAAAGTTTCACATGTCTGACTTTTCCATATCTTTGTCATCTAGGGATGCAGCATGCTGAAGCCTTTCACCATCCGCATTGTGACTGTGTTGAACCTCAAACCAACACGCCGGGCAAAAGTACAATCAGCATTGCCAAGTCCAATAAAAGAAAGCAAGAGTCAGCTCCATCAAAACAAAATCAGGGCTATGTGTCGACCAACTCCAGGCCCCAAAGAAGGAAGAAGGACGGTTTCTTCCTGACTGTTTTGAAGCTGTTTTCATCTATGAATCTATATCTATGATCTGTCGATATACTTTAATGGTGATGTAATATTAAAACATTTATCACACTTTGGTATATATATAGTTATTTCATGTGTATAATATATATATATATATATTTATTTAATCCCGACCCATCAGCACCTAAAATGCATTGCTACCTGAGTGGGACTGAAAATTAAAAAAACGCTGGTGCCGGTGCCAAGCTAGAAAATGAACATGATATGATATGTTTTATCCATCTTCCAATGGGTCGCCGCCCAGCCCGCCCAGCTAGCAGCGGTTTGGGGGGGGGGTTCCTTACATTAAATTGGGCAATAATTATTCAGAGGATTTGTTCTGGCAATGATCCACATTTGGTCTATTCAGTACTAAAGGGTGTTCTTGAATGTTGGACAGCAATCATTGCACCTTGGGACTTCAACGAGGGCAACAGTTCTTGTTTGACAACCAGCTATGGCCAGCTGCCCGCAGCCTCCCACAGAAGCCAAACCTGAGAACCCCGAGAGAAAATCCGTTGCACAGTCTTGTTGTGTTGAGTCACAATGGGATATGATGAGATACCAAAACCATAGGGATATGATGGGAGAAACTAGGGATACGATAGGAATACCATAGGGGCATAGCGGCAAAGCCAACAATAGACTGAACAATAATTGTTTGGGGAATTTGGGGGATAAAAAATCAAGAGGTACCGACCATGTAAGACCTGTCACTTGATATCCATGAATATCCTCCCTACATGTGACTCGTGTGGTACGATCCGCACATTTGGGCTACCTGAATGGACCATTGAAAGATTTTCATCTTGTGCTGTGTGTAGTTTCAGCCCCTCCCCAGATGTGAGGTAAGTGTTTTGTATCATCTCAGGTATGGATGGAACACGATGGAACCTGAAAACGTATCGGACACCAGTATCACCAGTAGACACTCATGTTGCTTGCGTCATCATCGCCGTCAATGATTTAGGCATATTATATGGGATAATATGGGTACGTGCGCCACAAATTGATCATTTGTTTGGTTGCGTTTGGTTCCACATGGTTTCCAACGAGATTAGTGAATAGTGAACATCAAACGAACATCGCAGGGCGTAGAACTTTGATCCATGCATATACTCAGCGGTCTTTGTACCACAATTCATATCAAAAACATTATTGTCAACCAAGATTGATTTACGTTTGGTATAAAATAATGTTTGCTAGATATGTTCTGTCCCTTCAACCAAGCCGCAGAATGACAAACGGCAAAACAGCCAAGTCGTCTTTTCCCGACGCTCAGTTCGTAGTTCCAAACAGCAACGAACCTGAACTTCCCCGAATTCGGGAGCCACCAAGCTCCAGTTGAAGCACGGCTAGGGCCATTCAGGTGCCCATAAAATCTGCTGCAAGCGCTGCTCAAGGGATCTCAAAACCTGGATGCATCCCGTTGATGTACCATGACCCACGGTGTATCTGGCTGGGTTTATGCCTCCTTCCACTGCATGGTGAATCAAGATACCCATACAGGTCCAACTTTTCCACTGGCTCACACCCATTGCAAGATATAGATATATAACACGTGGTCAAGTAAGTAGAAAAGCGCACTCTTTTCCAAAAATTGTGGTTTTTGTTTATCGCTTTCGTTTTTGCCTATTAATATTTATTACATTTTGTTACATTGTTAATTTGTTGATTCGATCCAGTTTTCCAAAACCCCAGAGAGGAACAGTTGTTGCCACCATCGGCTTGTCGCAGCACTCCAGGACTGCAACAGTGGAGAGCATGGTGGTGATGTCCTCCGGGGTGTCACATGCATCTGAGATCTCTGGGCCGCTTCCATGACTGGTTGGTGCATTTAACATGTAAGTTGCCACCCCTTGAAACGCGAAATAGCTTACGTTGAGTCAATACATTATCAAAGGTGGCAGTAACCCCTTCCCCCTATTACTAAACCACCCCCACATAAAAAAAGGTCCGTCTTCAATTTTAGAAAATTTGAGGTTGGCCAATTTGACTTTTGATTGATCCCCTTTAGACAACAATTTAAGAATTAAGGTACCATTTTGGGGTTTCACCCCCTAATAATAAAAACTAGTCAGCCCGGCGGTGTTTATTATTAGGGCCCGTCAGTTAAAACCAAAAATGTTAGCTTTATAAATATATTTTTTTCATTTAATATTAGGGTCCGCTTCGAAATCCAATTTTTGGCAATTCTTTACTTTAATTCGATTTTAAACAGGGAAGTATTTGATGTTGAAATCGGAAAAAATATTTAGTGTCAGTATGCTTATTTTCCAATTAAAGTTTGCAATTTAGTATTAGGGGTCCCCTAATGTTAAATTAGAAAAATTACCCGAGATGTCTACTACTAAGGGGGGGTAGTAGTATTAGGGGGAAAGGATTAGTAGTAGTGGTAGTAGTGGTCGTAGCAGTCGTAGTAATCGTAGTAGTCGTCGTAGTAATCGTAGTAGTAGTCATCGTCGTAGTAGTAGTAGTAGTCGTAGTAGTAGTCGTAGTAGTAGTCGTCGTCGTAGTAGTAGTCGTAGTAGTAGTCGTAGTAGTAGTAGTTGTTGTAGTAATAGTAGTAGTAGTAGTAGTAGTAGTAGTAGTAGTAGTCGTAGTAGTCGTAGTAGTAGTCGTAGTAGTAGTCGTAGTAGTAGTCGTAGTAGTAGTCGTAGTAGTAGTCGTAGTAGTAGTAGTAGCAGTAGTAGAAGTAGTAGTTGTAGTAGTAGTAGTAGTCGTCGTCGTCGTCGGAATAGTAGTCGCAATAGTAGTAGTCGTAGTAGTAGTAGTAGTAGTAGTAGTCGTCGTCGTCGTCGTCGTCGTCGTAATAGTAGTCGTAATAGTAGTCGTAATAGTAGTCGTAATAGTAGTCGTAATAGTAGTCGTAATAGTAGTCGTAGTAGTAGTAGTAGTAGTTGTTGTTGTAGTAGCAGTAGGAGTAAGAGAAGGAGGAGTGGTGGTAGTATGTAGTATGTTGCATATAGTTCTATCATTATCATGATCAACACATATATAATAAACATGTGCATATCTGTACACACTGTAGTTATTGCAAGTACTATCATCCAAGCAGGTATCATGGCAAAATATGCAAGGATAACATGCAGTTGAAACCAACAAGCCAATTTTGTCGTCAAGACACGTGAAGCTGCCGCATGGAAGACATGACCTTCCTGAGCCGCTGATCGGTACGGTCAACAAGTCCAGATTCTAGGGCTCAACGAACAAGAATACCTTCTGGTAAACTACCATAGGTATTGAAAATGGCCATTTATAGTGAATTTTCCCATTAAAAATTGTGATTTTCCATAGTTATATTGGACATCTCAACGAAATCTTCGGTCAAAGCCATTGAACCCATTTCTTGTGTCGGTTTGCACGGTTGCATGAATCATGGTCTAAGGCATGGTGCTCAGCCAACCGACCCTCGCACAAATCTTGCTGCTCTCAGTGCCAAGCTGCACCAATGCCAGCACTTCTTTCCACCTGAAACCTAGGATACAATCTGCATAGGCCCAAGAGGAACCCATGTCCTTTGTGCTGGGATCCGTGCTGATGTTACCTTTGGTCAAAATTAAAGATCCATGGGAGCACAAATGTTGGTCGTTTTTTGCATTAACATGTCCAATCTTTGCATCTTGTGGACACTCTGCGATCAAACAGCCAATTGTGATAAAACAAACTAGTTGTAGTTGATCTTTAAACAGCCAAAAGATTTCGGAAGGTTCGTTCCACTGAGACATGGGTTTGTCTAAAAACACGTACTGTACCCCCAAACCCATTGGCAAATCACACCATTTTCCCCATTGAACCATTGAAATTGCCAGAATTGGGGGAGGGTCCAGTATACCAAATTTTCAGGTCCACACTCAGCACCCATATCATCTGAATTGCTAACACATTGAATTATGTAATATTCTAGCAAAGTCTTACCCATATTCCAAGGCTGATCATATTCCATGCCAAAATAGCTCCGGAAATTTGGAAAGACATGAGCGACCTTTTGTGGTGAATTTTGTTTTTTTCCTCGGACCTCCATGGAGTGCAATTTCAAGTTCTCCCATTTCAAGAACAGCCCTGGAGTTGCAAACCCTTTCTGAAGTACGATGCCCCCCCTGGTATGCGTAGCCNAAGGCACCACATTCCATCCTGCAAGCCCCGCAGCCCACCCAAGGATTTCCAGGGACCTCCACAGGCCCAAAGTAGCAAAATTTGATGGAATGCGATCGTTTGCGAAACTCTTCAAAACGCTGGTAAAACAACGTTTCACCCATATTCCATATTATCATATCCCAGGGCTTTTTTGAAAAAGAAAGAAAAAACAACCTCCTCATGGTCCTTTTTCTTTTTTTGAAATTTTCTCTATCCGCATGCTTCTGTGCTATGCGGTCTCCTTTGTGGACTACGATGCCCCGACCGTATGTGTGTGTGCAATCCTGTGGAGTGCGATGGATTTTCCCCTGGAGTACGACACAGCCCCCCTAGAATGCGATGCCAACCACGTATGTGCGGCCGGGAATCCCCAAAGAGAAGGATTTTGGGATTCTACTGGGATTCTATGGGTAACCTGGAGCTAGAAATATATCACTGAATCACCCAATTGACAATTAATCATTTGCATTATGTTTAATGCAAATAATTGCTGGTAACAAAATGCAAATATCACTTTGGATGCTAACATCCATGGATGTTTTCACATGGTAAATATCATCCAATATTGCTGGTTACCCCCCGTTATTGCCGCCATGGCCGACCGTCTCCAAATCCAAGAAGCCATCTCTACATGCCTCCACCGCGGCGTTGTGACCTGCAAAGAGAGAACTGGGATGGCGGCTTTCATATCATCAAAATAAACATACCCTCTTGTAAATTCACATAGACCCTTCAAATTACTCATTTCTAGTGGAAACTTATCTTCCAACCCCTATCTGGCAGGGTCTATGTTGATTTACTGGAGGGTAAATATAACAATAAAATATAATAAACATGATGATTAAACATGTTGAATTTCATGAATAAGCTATATTGAATCTAAGGGATTTTCATGTTGAAGCAAAACAAAACATACAAGTCGACATCAATTTGGGATATTGTAACTTCTGGCTCCAGGAACTTCTACCTATCGGCCCAGCCCTTGGTGCAAGGGGCTGATTCGATTCGAAGTCAATGTGAGTTCATCAAAGTGCTTCAGCAATGCCAGTGGCAATGTCCAGCGTCCCTTTGGACTTGAAGAAATGGTTGCTCCAAAAGTGACCTTGCTGATATCGTGGTATCGTACCGTTTCGTAAGTCAACAAATAACCATAGGAAGGGGGTAGCTAGAGGTGGTTGGGATTGTGGTGGGGCGGCCCCTCAAAAACACCACACGCAAAAATTGGGGGCCGCAAACCATCACAGACCTTTATGAGTCCTGTATGAGGGAGTCGGAGCATTATAGAACCCCCAAATGGCTAATCTTCATTTATCTGAGGAGCAGAAGGAAAAAACTATAAACATGGCAACATCTCCTAAAATGATGGCAAGTAATGGCAAGTAATGGCAAGTATATAGCCTATTTCAGGTCCACCACCTCCACCGCAATTCCAGGTCACAGTCCTCCTTCGTTGGCTTCGGGCCATGGCACTGGATCCTTGGATGGCATCAAGTCGAAGAAACTCAGTGCCACGGACCACTGTCCACTGCGCGTGGTGGTGATAGCGGCATTGTAGCCTTGGCTGATTGGAGAGCAGTTGGGGGTGAAGTTCCAGTGAGCTGAGTGTATGTGTGTGTATGTGTGTATATATATATATACACATATATATAGACATATGATCATATTGTATGTATATATATTATAATATGTATACCCATAGTTGCAGGGGTTGTATTCCACCGGGGGTGAGGAATCCCATACATAGGTTTGCCCATAAGACTGACCCCAACTGCACCCCCAAAGGCTTAGAGATGTTGAGATGTTCATAAGACGTGCAACTAATCCACAAAAACAAACAAATCAGATTAGGGCGTTGGAGGATGGTGTTCCTCTTGGATAGATCAGTCTACCTGGACTCGCGGATGTTGCGGTTTGAGTGGGCTGCAATCGTTTCAGAAACATGAAGCAACAAATCCTGCTTCTCTTCAAAACAAGGTTCCGAGCTGATTGAAAACACTTGAAGTCCAATCAGTCCAACCAGTGATTTCCCTGCAATGCTGTGACGTCCACAAGTGTAAAACTCTTACATTGAAATACGTCGTGCATTGTTTGTGGTTGTTTTGCTATACTTCATCTCTATTGACACTGCAAGTGGCCAGCACAAATCATGCTGGGATCTCACTACATTTTTTTACATTTTCTTTTTTGCGTGGAATTACACTATCTTTCTTGGAATTAAAAATGCTCGAACCAAAATAATTAGAGGTACACCTGAAAGACATTTCCCTGTTCGAATGTTAAGTCTTTCGTGAGTCAATTACTTGTTACAAGTTCGCTTAAGTGTGATGCCTTCCGCCCTTTCTTCCCTTTAGTATCTTTCCGACTTGTGACGTGCGCGTCATAAAGACGTAAAAAAACATCCAAAAGGTCTTCTGCAGATTCTATTTCAAGAGCATCTTGCCCAAGCACAGGACCACAGCCATGTGCGACAATTCATGATCCGAAGTCCTAAACAAAGCGCAACAGGTTGGAGGCCATAAGATTCATGGATCTCATGTTTCGACAAGATCAAATAATTAGCATTAAGCAATAATTGATCAACAAGTGCCCATCATTTGCCGTGACTTGGTCCCTCATAGAGTCACCAACGTTTCCCTGGGATCCACGGCCGCGAGACTGACGTCATCTGGCTGCAGCTGCAACTTGCCCATGGACGAGAAGATGTTCAAGGCTCTGAACCAAGCAGAAATGGTACCTGGCGACCGAAACTCACCAAACTCCAGACCCCACTGCTGGTTTCGTGGCAAATTCAGGTGCCTAAAGAGGTACCGAACATTAGATAGGTGATTCAGGTCCATGCCTGGCCTGTGGAAAGCCAAGGAATCATTATTTCTATGACTGTGTTGTGGCACTGTGAACTGTTTAAAACCCAGGTAAAAGTCACTGGGCTGCAATGAGTGGGGGTTATTTAGCAGTGAAGTAGAATGAAAAAGCCAAATTACAACTGGTAAGGCTTGTATTTTCGATTGAACACACCCGGCTCTGAAAGGATTACAGGCGCTCCACCGCATCACTAAGCTTGACTGATTCGTAGGCTATCAATGTGCTGTTCTACATTGCGAACGAAGTGCTGTGAGTCAAAATGGCTGGGATTTCTGGATGTTCATCCCCCAAAACCCTTCCAAGACAGCATTTCATAGGTTTTATTGATAATTTCTGCGGATAGTTTATCCCCCAAAACCATGGTATCTCATAGGTTTCACAGGAATCCATAGCAATCGTCTCACGAGGTCTACCCCATCCCGACTCGGGCGTGCCCAGTGCGCTGATGCAGGCGTTGAATCCGCCAGACATGGGAGCCTCGGGCGAAGAGTTTGCTGCCATGAGTTGAGAAGATGTTTGTGATGGATGGCCAATAATGACGGGTAATTTGCATCCATTCATCCATCAATATCCATTAACATATATATTAACCTCCATATACCCAAATCATTGCCAAATCATCTATTTCAATAATATTTTCCATGATAAACCATCCAGCTATTGGGGTACCCACATTTTAGGAAACCCCCATATGACTAAGTAGTGAAAATTGAGAAACAAAAATGTGAATGTATCATAATATATCCCAGGGTAAACTTATGATGGCAAATTAGTGAATATATATATATATACACATGAAGTGATATGTAAATCTAATGGCATGTGTTGGTATGTTTCCATGGTAATTTGATGGTTAAACCTGCGCCCATTTTGATTGGGTATGGTTACTGTAGTAACTATACTGGATAGTGATGGTTGATGATAATTGGACAATCTTGGGCAATGATTAGTGATTAGTAGATATTAGTTGTATTTAGGAATCCTTTCAAGCTATGCAAAAATACCCACCCAAACCCCATGCTGAAATTTATTGGATCTTCTGTGCAATCTATTCATAAATTGGGGGCCCTGAAAGTATTGAGGGCAAATTCATGGTTAGTGAATGGCAAATAGTGAAGCTCCATGAATGGTGGGGTGATTCATATTGAGATCCAAGCTGCTCGTGTTGTGTTCAAATTCTTGATGAAGTTAGGAAGTTGAGATACCTGATGTTCATATGTTGTTTCTGTTTCTAGGCACTGGTTTCAATGGCTAGTAGCTGTGGCCTCCACCATCATGAGTCACTCCGGTCAGGAGCAACCACAACTACAAAGTGGATACGAACCCTAGTATAATTCATTAATGGACATATCATCAGTTTTATGGACGATGTATATGGGTTATAAACCATTTGCTAACTGGGATGCACCCCCCAGTAGTCAAGGCATGTCAAGCCACATGGCTCTTCTCCAACACATTCAAAGCCATCTGCCAATCGCCACTCTTCTCGCACGAGCTCCTGTGCTCGCATGGAAAGGAACATGCCTTGCAAACTGTGATGGTCTATCACGATCCTCTGCCAGGATTCACGTGGTGTCATTGGTATGCATATGTATATATGCTTCCGTGTCCCGTGTTGCTGGCCCCCCCCCCAAGCTGGGGGGGGTCCCAGGTTGCCGGCCACAGCTTGGTAGCATCCCCACCCGTTCTATGTGGCAAGCTATTTGCAACATTTCTGAGGTCCAGCCTGATATATANGAGGTCCAGCCTCGTATTTACTTGGTATTTGCAGCATTTCTGACTTCCAGTCTTGTATTTACAAGGTATTTGCAGCATTCCTGAGTTCCAGCCTTTTATTTACTAGGTATATGCTACCTTGTGGACGACCTACATAGTACATACATTCCCTCAAAGTACCTACGCACTGCAGAAAACCATATATATATATATATATATGCTACGTATCTACCTCCCCATTGATATACTACACATGCTTATATATCGTACCTTTGAACTACCCATATACTACCTAAAGACGATCTGTATACTCCATATGTACCACCAACCCTCCCCGCCCAACGTATATTATATATCACATATATATATATATATATATCCAATATATCACAAGATCATTTATTTCGAGACCATACATGTATGTATAATACATACATATATACATATATATATATATGTCATGATATATCACATATATATACATACATATACATATATATATATATATCATGCATATTTTGTATATATATAATACATATCATATATATATATATCATACATATTTACTGCATATATATATATATATATGTCATATATATCATATGTATATATCATACACATCATATGTGTTACATATATATATATATATGTATATATCTTATTTTTTACATATATATATATATATAGATATGTATATATGTATATATACATATGTATATATATATATATATAAATACAACATATATAGCATACATACATGATTTATCATAGAGACAACATACCCCCCCACCCCCCACCACACCACAGGNACATCCACAGGGGGGGGGGGAGAAGAAAGACCGTCCACATCCACAGGGGGGGGGGGCGACCCCTCCCCCTCACCCAGGGGGGGGGGGGGGCCGTCCGACGCTGCACCATATATACATATATAATTGCAAACAGATATATATATATATATATAGATGCATTTACATGTATAGTTGCAGTAGATAGTTTCAATTCAGAACTTACACACACCCCGGCTTGTGGCAAATGGATGTGGAATTCTAGGGCAGTGCCAAGGCGCAAGACTGCGTTGCAAGAAATCCCATCGGCTCGAAGTTTCGCAGCTCTCATCTCTTCCAGAAGTTCCTTGTGACGGATTGAGAACCTCTCAACCTTCGGGGATGTAGGACTGGGGAGACACAAACGGACGGGATCCCACAAGTTTGGGAGGAACCCCGCTATAAACTATGGCAAACAAACTCTCCACGTGTATCCCAAACGGCGCCCCAAAGGAAGGATGCATCAACTGAACCACCAATCTTCACCAAACTTCACCAATATTTAACCCCTTTGTCAATCAAGAATTCAACGTAATGGACATTTATGGGCCATTCTTAGCACACCAATACCCTCTGGTAATTTAACTATAGCTCTTGAATATGGCCCATGTATAGTGGATTTACCTATGAAAATTATGATTTTCCATAGCTATGATTAGCTATGTTTAACTGAGGGTATTAACCCACATAAACCACCTATGTCCCACCTCCCAGCCAACCCCCTAGGCGTTCCAAGGCGCCAGCGCCACGTGGCTCCTGCGCGCCTTCTCGCAGGCGCTGATGCAAGCGCTGTACGAAATGACATCGGTGCTGCGCTGCCTTGGGACAGCCACGGTGGAGGATCTGTGATGTTCACCTTGGTTTAACATATTTATATCTAAGCAAATGTATATATGCATATGGTTTCATCTTTACATATATTTATATCATGGCACAAATACACATACATTATCATACATTGGTAACATGCATACATGGATAAGTTAATGTATAGATTTACAATTGTGTTGTTCTGGTTTTATATGTTTCTATATGTTGTTTCCTTTTGCATCTGGCATATGCATTTGATGTTCAAATCATTACACATGCACAAACAGGTATGCAAATACCAGGATGTGTAAATACATGCAAATAAACGGGCATATATCCCTTGGATAGTTAATTTCATCTTTTTGTGTATGTATGACCTGGGATGTGCATCTCGGTGTGCATCTGAAATCTAAGAGACATATGAAATGTGGTTTCGATGGTCATTTTGCACATCATTTTGCAGCGAAATTGCCGTTTCAAGGTCTGTAGAAGTCCCAGTGCTTTCTGCCATTGCCGCCCTTTCCTTAGACACAACTCGCACTTGTCCTGCGAAAGGTGTGACTCCTACCCACTACACACTACACACTACACACGTACATGTAAACTATGTAAACCTATGAATGGACCACATTGGATACAGTCATATATTGTATATATTATTAAATAAATAAATATATATATAAAAATATAAATGTACACACACACACACACACTTATCGTTATACTTTATATATATATATATGGCTTATATGGGCAATATACAATGGTAGGACAAAAGTTGCGCTTGTTGAGCTTCCAGCAGTGAACATGTTCAACTTCTCCTTCTGCACACCCTTTCCCCTTAGAATCCTAGAATGGAACTGTGTCGTACCCCGGTCGGATTTCCACCCTCCAAATGCTTTATAATCTTGTATATTTAAAACAGGGTGATAAATTGACCGTCCCACACCTGCCACACAAAATGGACTTGGAAATGTGATCCGCGGTGGGCCGAGATGGATGTTGTGTAAAGCCTTCAAGAAGCATAAACTTTGTTCCTCCTGATGTATGGGCATATACGCGTCATTCAGGTGTCCATTTGTACGTGTGTTTATTTATTCACTTGAAGAATGTGTGTATGTATACATATGTATATTGTATAAATGGCAAATCACATATCGCAAAAAAAATGCATATATATATATATATATGTGCCTTTCAACCTGTGGTCATACATGTATAAGTATAAACCTATAGCCTATATATATATATATTTATAGGCTAAATGTGCCTCCCTGTTTTTGTTTGTCTTTGTATATGCTTTGAATCGCACTAACACATCATTTACATGCAGGTACAAGTACGGGTACAGAAACTTATCATGTATAGAACTTTATATAACAATATACATACACATATGAGCCTTGTATAAATATGTAATATGTGTATGTGTACAGAACGCAAGCGTGACAAGCTCAAGCCATGCCAAGCATCTCGCAGCATGTGATCAAAGCTCCTTGGCTGACCATTCCCTGCTTACTGGGAGCCAACCCTGGCAATGAAAAGCATGTTATCATTGGATTGGTTAATGGGAAAATTTACAGGAAACCATGGTTTTTACCATCAAATATAGAGGTTTCCTGTAAATTTTCCCATTAACCAATCCAATGATGTTAGAGTTTGCTGTAAAAGAATCTAATTTCCAATCTACTGCAACTCATTGCCAAGTTTGGTTTCAGAATACTGAAAGGCAAATATCATGTGCCAAGAAAAACTGTTCAAAGAAAACCATTCTCAACATGCCTCAATGCGAAAGGTGAACAGTGACCAAAACATCCCCAAACCCTTGGCGATTGATTATTTGTGGGTACTTTTGTACCTCCTTTTCTGGGGATTATGTCAACCACCCCATGGGAACCCCATGGTGCCGCTAAGTGGCCATAGGTCACCAACGTGGGGCGGAGCTGTTGTCGCCGCATGCTGCGCAGCAAATGCAAGGCCTCGGGCCAGTGCCGCACCATGGCGCGGATGGCAGCGTTGAAGGTGATGATGTCCTCAGCCATGGTGATGAAATCCCCAAACTACATGGCCATGGAAATGGGAAAATCATCTATAAATGGGGAAGGCGAAGTTAGGAACTATAGTTGGTAGTACTGGTTGATGATAATGGATAATCATGGACCATGGTAGTCCCTTCACCTTAATATACCAGCCCAGAACCCATGGTTTAAAGTGGATCCATGCTTCTGGGGGGCCAGATGGGCGCATTTCAATCCGGGTCACCAAAATGATGCTTGGGACTTGGGTTTAAGCACCAACAGCCACAATAAGGACTGATTATGAAACACATGAGGGGTTTGGGTGAGGAGAAAAACAATGAACTATGTAGACATTATACATGTATCACATAAATCTATATAATCTTTGCATAAAGGCGTGGGAAGTATGAGGGGTTGTGGGGGATGGATAAATCATGATAAATCAAAGCCAAAGCACCAAGAGGGTATCAGAGTCCTGGTCAATGCGATGACCATCGTGGACTGCGGATGATCTTATCCCAGGTTGCATCCCCCGAACCCCCGTGTGGTTGCATAATGCATACTTTGGGAGGATCTGCGAGCAGTTGAAGTGGTTTCACTGTGGCCCCTTAGCTCCCAATCCAATGGCATCCCACGGCGGGCTCCCACATCACTGAGCATCTGGTTGGAAGTGCGCCATGACCATAGAATCCATGAGCGCCAACACACTGTTCCACCTCAGGTGGTTGTGGAATCCTGACGCTCCGCAGCCCAATGTATCCTCCACTACACTAAAACCATTCATGTATGTAGAAACCCGCAATACAATATGTATTTTTGTCATCAACCATCGATGTATTGAGAAGTTGTAATCATCAACCATCCGTTATATGTTTCAGTTGTATATCACCATAAATTTGACGGTGAAAGACCTTGTAAATGTCTATATAAATTGTGGGAAACCATGGAAAAACCCTTTAAATCACGGTTTAAATCCCCACGAAAGAACAAATCAACCAGGGCATACCAGCACACAGATCTCCTCTGCCGGGTCACTGCTCCGCTTTCCTTGTGAGGATGAGGGGTCTAACCGTTGGGAAATTGATACGGGAAACCATCCAAGTCTTAGGGAACCATAAGTGGCTTTAGGATGCTTTAGGGAACCAACTACGTTTTTGTTTTCTTTGGGCAAGTGTCGGGGATCCGTAAATTGACAAGGTGTTGGGGAACCAAAGTTTCGACCTTTCAGGAAGAGATACCCTGATACCCTCCGGTTATTTGATATAGCCATGGAGAAAAAAAACATGTTTCATAGGTAAATCATAGAACTAAATGGTCCATGTTCCCTACCATGTGAACTTATCAAAGGGTAAATTCCTTCGTCCAAATTGGGGAAACCCAACTCATACGATTAATCTGAGAATAAGTTGGGATGATTACTATGGATGAGTACGGTTGATGAATATGGTACCTGAAACCAATATTTACTGCGTATCCATATGTATATGAGTGTATATGTGATTATCATTGACTATCTATGTGTACACTTCATCTCAGGTCAATTTCCATGGGACAGGCCGTTTCCAATAACAGTAGAGGTCATATGCTGGGTTGACATTGGATCGAATTTGCGGGCTACCTCGGCGACAGTGTTCCTCTTAAAAAGTCTCTAAACAATCCCTACTATGGGTTAGTATAATCCCCATTAAACAGTGTAGTATAACCTCCTACGATAGCCAATCAACCAGGTATTTTTTATGGCTCAATTGAGAGTTCACGGTATCCCCCGCTATCGTCTTCAGCACCAAACCGTGCCTTCCAGCCGATGAAGCCAAAGCCACGCACAGCTGCTGAGGCAGGAATTCCAGGTGATTAAACTTGGGCTGCGAACAGCGTCCATGATGTGGAGCCTGAAGGTTTTGGGGATGGGGATGCTGGGGATGTTAGGGATGGGGATGTTGGGGATGAGGGGGAAGATTTGGGTTTGGGGAATTCGGAAGGTTTGGGGATGGGGAGCACGCACTTGAAGAATGGCCAATATCATATGCAATTCAAACATGTCACTACCTTCAGTAAAAGGGATTGAAGATGACTGAAGTATTCCATCTGGATGTCAGAGGGGTTTGGTACTTGAAAATGGGGCATCCCAAAATCTGATGCTTGAGCATGAGGTTTCCCCAATCTAGCTTGCCATTTTGGAGGTCCTTCATCAACCTTGGAGAGGCTCAGCTCGAGCATAGCAGTGGAAAATCGGAAAAGTCATTGGAAGGCAATAATTATCTTGATATCTCTCTGTAGTGGATTTTCATGGGTTTTCCATAGCCAAATTACAATGATTGATACCCAAACTGGAACCATGTCTAGCTCCTGAGCTAGGATTTAACTCTGTACTTTTCCATTCATGTTCATCCCTAAAGTTTAAAGATATAGATCCATCGAAGGTTTCCTGAAATGGGGGTACCCCCAAATCCTCCATTTCCAGATGGGATTTTCCATTCTAAACCAACCAGCTGCTGGGGGGCCCCCCAGAAAAAAAAACATCCCAGTTCCAGGGATTCCCGTCGCCGTTCCAGCAAGCAACGCGACTTGCCATGCCCCCGCTTCCTCGCAAGAACTGATGGCCGCATTCAGCGTGATGGTGTTGGCTTCCTGGGGGGATGAACTACCAACTGCTTCAATTGGCTTTTTAGCTAGTGATTTATAATGGCATATAATGGCAATTTTAGCAAAGATTGTGATTGAATGGTGGTTTAACCATCTTCTGATGGAGATTTAAGCATGAAAATTAGGGCAATAACTTGTGATTTGACAAACAAAATTGAGAGTATATACAGTATAAATGGTGATTCAAACAACAAAAATTAGGGGGATCGATTGGGATATCATGGTAATGGGATAACTTCCCCATAGTTCCCCCGAGTCATGAAGCTCCCAATAACAAGGGTTTAGTCATGAAGCTCCCAATAACAAGGGTTTATGCATAGGGAAAATCGTAAGAATCTTAACCAATCTTAACCATCTATGGTCTTCAGGGTCACCAAAATGTCCCCGCGTGGAACAGGAGAAGTTCTCTCTGGTCAACCAAGTAGGAACATCATCCATAAATGAAGAACTGTCCATCGCCATGTTTGATTACCAGAGAGTATGAGGTCTAGCAGTCTTGGGGATGGAAACGATGGACATGAAAATATGAAGCCCTCCTTGAAATTGGGGTTCCGAGGAGCTGTTTGGAATCAACAATGATTACGTATACAGCAACCCCAGAGAAGATGCAACAAGTTGGAAAACGGAGAAATATGTGGAAAACATCATCTATACCATCTGGGAAGACTTTTCGGCATCTTTTCGGGGGTTGCTATATGATGCTATATGGACATGGACTGTATGGATCAAACACGCTTTCTTTCACACAGTTCCCCAAACTGGGCACATCATTTAATTCATCTAGGGAACCATTGTCAAAACTCGCCGCTGCAAGGATATTTGTTCAATTCTACAAGGTGATGAGTACCTTCCAGTTGGATCACTCAGCTTATCCACCGAGCTCTTGGGCCGAAATTATCCACTGACATCCCTAAAGACTAGAATGAAACCCACATCAATGGTTTTGGAAATATTATCCTTTTTCTAACTTGCAGTTCTTGGCTACTTCACATTAGATCAAACATATCTCTGGCAGAGTACTTCATGGCACATCATGGTTCCAGATCCACCAAGTTTCGCAGCGAAGCTGCTCCATTCTCTGCAAGAGACTCAAGGACCTCACTACCCATGGAATCCAGCTGGAATGTCCGGAGTTGTGATGTCGGACCCACGGATAAATAGGTGGTTCCCATGTACATGTATACGCCGAAAAAAACACCGAGATACATAGAATAAATAAATAAATATATATATATGTGTGTGTATTATATGCATCTTGAATCTACTGTATAATCTGTACAGTGAATTTATATTGCCAATTACTCAATTACTAGGATATTTTGGATATGTACTTGGAAATAATTTAGGATACTTTATATAGGTATTGGTGTAGAAATGGTTATACAGTTCTGACATGTTCTGACGACACAATTCCATTGAAAATCCCATGCAAAATCACTCGGATTTTTTGATCTGATAGCCTAATTACATCAATTACTGCGCAGCAATAGTAATTGATGGTTTATACCACCTATTTATGGTGATTTTGGGGATGGTTTATTATTGTTTTACCAACATTACTGATATGATATGTACTAAATCAAGGGATCATCCCCACACCACATTCCACTGCATACCCAGCCTTGCTACACTGATCAACAAGGATTCCAAATTTCAGGGTTCGACCTATATACGTAGGAACTATCAGCGGGTCAAGTCAAGCATCATCTTAAACATATAACTCAAAGGGTCAAAGCACAAAATCATGACTATCGGATACTAACTATGTATATATATATATATGACCGAACTAAAGGTTAGATTGTGAACTAGTTTGGCTATATCACAATAAATCATCACTAAACCAAACTCTTTCTATTGGCAACTCTAGTTGGTCTTCAAATCCCACCCCAAGTTCAAGGCAGCGTTGCTGATTTGTTGGGAAATGAAGTTGTGAATTTCACGTGAAATTCACCACTATTAGTTGACCAAAATTGTTGTATAAATAAATCAACATAGTTTTCCATATCTATCCCAAATGAGTTGACATGAGTTGACCATTGACCATCATCGTATAATATCAACCCTGGATTAATAAACCCCAAATGGCTGTTTAATTGATGGGGTGCCAATTTAGTATCATAGTATTACTAGTTGGAGGTTCCCTCCGAATTAACAAACCGTGGTTTATTACTCCGGGGTTGACATTGGGCCTTGTTCGCCCTGTGACATCGGAGGTGCCAAGATGCCAAGTCCACACTGGGCACTCAGATCCCTTGCAGCTCAGCAGGGAGCCAAAGGTGATGACATCAATCCTCGCACCGCCAAGCAGCCAACCGTTGATGATGACAATTTGAACATCATCAAACAAACACCACCAGCAAAACCAGCATCACGATCATCATCATCATCATCATCATCAGCATCATCAGCAGCAGCAGCATCATCATCATAATCATGCTTTCTGAAGCTGAGACACCGGGCGAATCTTGAGCCCTAACTTAATCCCTTCGATCATTGTCAACTTCATATTTGCAAATTGACGCCCTTCAAACCAACTACCTAAGATGTGGCTAGTGGTTCCAACGTTGGAGACCCCACAAACATATAACGGCTAGTAATAGTCAAATGTGCTAAAACAAAAGATCACTTAATCAACCAGATTCAGGAACAAACTTACCCAAATACCCTCTGGTTATTTAACAGCCGTGGAAAATCCCCCATAAATGGAGGTTTTGAAAAATCATCCAAAATTACCAGAGGGTAAATGTAAACAAGCTTCTGCAATGCGGAGTTGTAGGAAGCCTCCATCATTGCCACGGCACCCTGCCACCTTCCCGCTTCGTTCAGGGCAGTGATGCCTCCGGATGCGGAACTGAGAATCGTAGAAATCAACAAACGGCTTGGACGGGTGTTTCCACAAGGATACCCCCCCCCAATCCTCCACAAAATATGTTGATCTATTTTGGTGAACTTGTAACCCATGGGTTTAGTGCACCCAGGATACCCATTCATTTTGGGAAATAGCCGCTACAACACTTGTCAATGGCAATCAACACATGATGTTCTCTGGGTCGAGGGGTCGGCTTAGTACCATTGCAAATTAGTTGTTTGATGCTGTGTGCCATGGGGCACCCCTGTAAGTGTTGATGAAACATCTGGTGGGAAAAGGGACATCGATGGAAAGCAAGTGTAAAACGTGACATTACATGTAAATAGTGCATATATTAAATCTATTACAGTATATACCTGGACCCCCGAACAACCAGAAATGAATGGTGATTCCTCTAACAACCATTTGTTATGTGGGGACTCTTCACTGCCTCAGGGACATGCCCATTTAACTTATTTCTGGTTGTGTTTGTGGTTCCAGGTGTATATGGACAATAATATGTTGTTGAACAAGGTATGTTGTTGAAAAAGGCGTCCACATCAACCAAAATGCAATGTGAATCCAAATCACCATCTTCTGACAGAAAACACGGTCACCGCCGGGCTCAAAACAACCTGGCACAGTGGTCACCACAGTGGCAAAGTGGTCAACCAGCCGAGCACCTGCATTGACGCACACCACGTTGGCGCCCCTTCCAGCACCGAGGAAGTGAAAGGAACTTTGCCAATTCCGCCGGCAAGTGCCTAGATGGCGCGGCCCCAAGGGACCATGAGTAGAATCATGCCATGTAGCAATGATCCGGGGGTTATCATAAGTCAGACCGTCTGTTCAAATCTTCCTGGCGAGGTGAAGATTGGCTTCAGTGTTTACAAAAAATATCAAACAACCATGCAAAATAATATAATGTTTAAAGGTATATGTATATGTGTATATCTATACATATATACGTACAATGCATATATTTATATATATATATGTATAACATTTTTTTATCATATGTCTATAGGCAGCTAGAGAAACAAAGGGCTTTCTGTTGCCAGGTCCCTCCCTCCCCTGAAATCTCCAACCCACACGGACTGCTGGACCATGGGCTGATGGCAATGCTGTGGCAAAAGTCATCCGCTTCCAGGGTCTGGCATTTCAAGTCCTGCCCACAGCTCCCTTCCGCCGGTCAAAACTGGATTTACATGGATTTACATTTAAGAGTGGGACACACAATAACACACTATCCACAGTTTCACCACAAACGGATCCCCAGGTGAAGGTTTACGATTGGATTTGCCACACTACTACTAACCGCGCCGAACATGGGTCGTTTTTGTCGGAAAAAGGATGCCTTTCCCGACCCGGTCACCAAAGTCTCAAAAAAAAATGCGTCATCCGTGCCTGAAAGGTCTGAAGTGACAAGGCCCAGTTCTCCAAACAGCTGAGGTAACCTGCTGCAGTGTTGCCTGGCCATTTCTCTGAAAAAACAACTGCAGGGAGGTTTCATAAGGTGGCAAATGCGGTTTGTGATGTTTATGGTGTCAAGTGTTCCTATACGACATGAAGAAAGGCAATGCAACATAATGCAATGTAATGCAATGTAATGAAATGTAATGCAATGTAATGCAATGTAATGTGCATGAAACTATGAATTTCTGCACTGTCTTTTGGGTTGAATGTTGTCTTTGTTTTCTGTGGGCAAATGCATTTCAAGGACTCCAAAAAATAGACGCTGCAAACAAGCACTGGCCAGCCAGCCATCTTCGCCAAGCTTCTGTAGCTTGTGACCTGGGGTGGCAAGGCCAACACTTTGAAAAAAAAGTGTCGACAGAAAGGAAGGGGGGCCAATCCCCATGCGTACCGGTATTTATGCTGGTGTAATCATAGCTAGTAATATTGATCACAGATATCATAGCCTAGTAAGCTTTGTTCTTGTGGATCCCACATTGATATCAGCAAACCACCAGTTTAGTAATAGGGGTTACCAATGATCCTAGTATGTGATGTAATCAATGTTTTGGTGGCAACCCCGAAAAACCCCCAATTAATCAACAAAGGCTTTTGATCCGGGGTTGACATTAAACATTGAACCTTGGGAACTGGCTGTTGGATTGGTGCACTCGAGGAATGAATTGGTGATTCATATAATAATAATCTGATTGGAGGTTTCAATCCATCTCAAAAAACGTGGTCATTGGGGATCATTTTCCCAAATGTGGTTGAACATTTAGAAAACAAAGGTATGCACCGACCAGTTCACATCTTCGTTGGTGGTTAACATCCCCACTTTCCACCAGATTTATTCCAGTTGGTGGTTGACCAAAACATATCTTGAACTGGTTATGCAGGATGGCTCCCGACACCCCAAATACTAGAGGTAAATAAATAGGGCAAATAAAACGCCTATAGTGGATATCATTTTCTTATAGAGCATTGGAGCACCACTGACAAATGGCAAGACATGTTTTTTATGTTCTGAAAGATGCTATGGCCATCCATTCAGGAACCACCCACAATGTTACCAGAAATGGGTCGGTACTAACCATTCAAAGTTGTGTGGTTTATGGTATGGGGTTTGCGACATGATTCACATGATATATGTTTATCGGGCGTATGCATTATATCGCCGTTTTTGGTTGATCAAATCCCCTGTTCTTCATGTAATTTTCTAGTTAAATCCTCTTTTTTGGTAAACCTCCCTGTTCTTGGTGTAATTATACCTGTTTGTCCTCAGTGGTTCTATTCCCATCAAATCCCTATAAAATCCGCATCAGAGATGCTTACATCCCCAAGCATGCTGGTTGATATTAGTGCTTTTCATCCCCAGTTACTCACCAAATCACCATTGGTTAAAGAAAAATAATCGCCCATTTATACCACCATTTTGGTGATTTTGGTTGGTTGAAACCCCAGATATTGTTGAAGTTCGCGCTTGGTGACCTGCAGCCGAGCTTCCTCCAGCTGCAGCTGCATCTGTCGCATGGCTTTCAGCAGGGAGACACCCAGAGTCCAGTGTTCGCAGGCGCTGATTGCAGCATGGCAGGCGCCCTGAGAGCGTTGTTGAAAAAAGGGGACTCGTTAAGGGCTGCGAAGCCCCAAAAAAAAACCCTTGAATCAAGCAGGGAGAAGGGAGGATTCCTGGCAATTTGGAAGGAATTCACATGAAATCTACCACTCAAAATTGGGATTTGATATGATTTCAATATCATGTATCATCCAAAATGTGGGAGCATACCTGGCGGCTCATCACAGGTGTTTATAAGTGGGTCAACTAACCCACTTACCAGCGGGGATCATCCAAGAAGGAGATCTACGACAGTCAATGCCATTGAAGATGGACCAACATATTGATCAAACTTGATGGGCTTTCAAGGCTTTAACCAGCCAAATACGGGATTTAATGGGATAACACATGGCAAGCAACACACCAAATAATGGGTCTTCAGATTTGAAACAATACCTCTACATTAAGCATGATTATGAACGAGTACCACAACCAAAAAAGCACAGCGTATATATTCACATGGAGTTTACATGTAACGAACTACGAATGAATTTCACGTCTCAACCATCAATGCCTCAGGTCACCCAGTGCCTACAATGCATCAGCAATGACTATAACGACTAGTGACTGGGCTCGTTGGACTATCCCACCCTGGATCCCAGTTCTCATCCCGCGCCTGGTTCTTGGTGATCTCGTTGTGATGCATGGATTCCAGCAAATTCATGGCCTTCGTTTCAGGTGGAATTTGATCAAAGGCGGTTGCACACCGGGCAAGAAGACCAAAATCCATGTTCATATGAAATTACATGAGTATGAATGCATGAAGTGAGATGGAGTGAGATGGAGTGAGTGTAAATAGGTAGAATATGCATGAATGTGCCTCATGCATGAATATGCCTTCTTATGCCTTCTGCAATTCACACCGCTTTGAATGTGACTTGGTTTGCTGTTTTCTCTTTGTCTGCCATTTTAAATCGAGCCTGAGCATCCTTTACTTACACCTTGGAGATGGTCATGTTTGCAATGCAATAACCAGTGCTTGACAACATGACATGTGTCTCTTTACTCTCGCCACATCTGCAAGCACTAGCTCATTCAGCGTTAAATCTTCCCACCAGGCAACATGGAGCCACTCTTGTTGCCAAGCCGTGCCGAAGAGAACGCACCGATAATGCACCTGGCAGGAGCCACACTTCGATGCCGCAGCAGCATCCCATGAAAAATAGGACATGTCAATGCCAACGGGGCTATCATTTGGGGGAGAAGTAGGGCTGCAAGCCTTCAAGACATGTTTAAAACATGTTTTGTCATTCTTTAACCAACAACAATCACCCCCCATCACCTACCAAACCTCACCATAATCACCCATCATTGACCAAACTATCAGGTCCCGAGTCCCCGCCAGGAAAGCCCCGGCAACCAAACAACAGCCCCATATTTCTGCACAATGCTTTCCCACGATTCCTTATCAAAAATAACAAAACCATCTAGAATTGATAGAATCAGATCCAACCGGTCCAACCAAGGTCCAGGGGCTCTAAGCAGGTATCTAACATATATATATATATTAAACATCAAAACCCCTAATGTATCGAACCATCCCATGTAATATCTAATCATCCAATAATCCCGCCTCATAACATCAACCACCCCCAGAAACTATGGTTTAGTAGGAGGTTCACGCCTATTTGGGACCATAGGTGGTGTTTAACATCAGGGGGATGGGAGTAACATGCCTAGGTGTTTCCAAGAATAGAAAAGTACTACCCTTTTGCATTCCAAAGTGTATAGACATTCCAACTATTCCCGTGATCTTTTTTGGTAACCACCTCTCAGGGATTCTATTATTGGAGGTTTCCTAAGTCATGGGGGTACCCAAATCATCCAGTCGTCATGGATGACCAATGACTTGGTATTGAAACAACCACGGTGGCGACTGGGGATCCGCCTCGTCCAGCCTCACAGTGAGGCGTCTCATCTGTTGCAGCAGTGTCAGGGCACTCTTCAGCTGGCCTCAGCGTCCGAAGAAAAGCGCCCGTGGGAACAACACGATCTTTTGAATGGGAAGAGAATGGAAAATCGTCTGCAAATGATGGAGACTTAAATGGATAGACTAACTGCACTACCCAATAAATAAACATAAATGGAGGCACATGGGTTTCTATGGCAAAGAGTCACCCTTAAAAATTCCAATATACAAGAGAAAATATAATTGAATGGACAATAGAATGTGGACAATAGAATGTAAATGGCTAAAGCAGCACACATATATATATATAGAGAGATCATACAATCATGAATGCAAATGGAGATGAATTCCATCGCAAGGTTTATTACAGGAGGGTATTGATGTACGACGCTCATTCCAAACATTTCCAAAAATTAAACCCAAAGAAATGCCAGGAATTCAAACGGTTTGCATTCAATATATTCAATTGACATCCCTCAGCACAACCTGGTGGCATCAATGGTTTTGGGCCAATTTTGCCTTGAGGTCCAAAGAAGTTGAGATCTGAAACTCCTGCAGTTTTGAGTCCAAAGCCCAAATACATTTGCATGCGACATTGGTATGGAAAGCTTCCTTGCCTGAGAATCACAGTTGTCAGTAGCACCCCAGCGGGCCCCAACATCTGCTATAGAGAAAAGGTGGAAAGGCGCTTCTTCAGTTTCGTGGGGATTCAATCAATCCCCAAAAAGGTGACTACCATTGACTACCCCAAAAAGTGTCAGGCCTTGTAGACAAGGCAAGTCTTTACCCATGGACAACCACAACATCTATCATTGGGGGCCACAGACATTGGGGAGTCGTCCCATAGATAAACATCCCCGTGCTTTCCCATGCCTGTTACCAAGCTTGACACCACAGAAATTGCAGACTCCAAAGTTCTTGAGAGCATATCCATAACCCACAATATATCATATCAGAATAAACCAGCACAAAGAACTATAAACAAACAAAAACCACCATAAACCATCATAAACCATCATAAACCATCATAAACCATCATCTCCAACCCTTACATCCCTCACATTTTTGGGATCACCCTGGAGCCATTGCGTGGACCGGGCGACCTCCCCGAGTCAACTTGGTCAAGACCTTGGTGCCTTCCCGCGCGCTCGTGGGGACGGCCATGACGGCCATGGCTACCTGAGAGGGGCTCCGGTGGTTTTCGAGTGTCACCAACAGAACTTGAGGGGTTGGGGGCAAGTTTTCATGGACCATGAAAAGGGGACCAAGTCAGTTTCCAAGTGTTAAATGACAAGTGACACCTCACACATCCTCACACAACATCATCCGAAATCACCATCCCAGGTCCCAGGAGAAAATTAACCTTGTAGCAGCATGTAGCAGCTAAGTGTGCAGCCAAGGAGCGCCGAAGCACCAGCCAATGACCCATGGTTTTGGCGGCGCCCCAGTGGATCAGGCAACGAACCGAAAGAGTCTGGGCATGAAACATGGACGTTGGACAAACATGGGAAAAGTCAACATCCATGAAGGACAAACACAACCCATGAATATGCCGTTGGAAACCTAATTCTAAAAAAAACCAGCGCATGTCAAATTTATTGAAAATGGAAACGGAAAAAATGATGCATTTATCCCTCCCTGCTCCAACGCACAGGATGTAAACTCAACAATGCATGATGTCATAATACCCCCAGCAGTCCTTGAGTATGGGCAATGATACCCTTTAAACGTGACGGTTTGATATGGAATCATCAAAAAGTACAATTTGTTTCAACTTTCACCCATGCCCGCCATGTCATAACCCCAATAACCCCATGAGTTCTTTTTTCTCACCTTTCGAACAGTGAAACTGTATCAGGTGAGGGCATTTTGTGCACACGCACTGCGCTGTCGCATTCTTTCGGTGCACTTGATGTCTCTACCCAGTGATTTTCAGGGTATATGGGACATTCAACAGCCCATTTGCTCGAGGAAAGTGCAGGAGGTCATTGGAGTTCAACTCCCTGGAGATGGTGATCCGACGTGTAGGAGCTCACCTCACCAACTTGAACAAAAGGGGAGCTATCAAAAGTAACTTTGATAAATCTTGGTGATCCCACAAATAGCATCATTTCTGTTGATGGTGGGTTTCAGGTGATGTACTTCGCCCGGATCCATATGTACAAATGGACACTGCGAATTCTAGTGCGTCAAGTCAAGAAACAGCAGCGATGCCACAATCTGCAACCGCATCAGCTGAAGACATTGGCAGTGGCCTCTTCCGAACAAGCGTTATTTTTCGCAGTGATCCACGATGGTCCATGGATGACATGAACCTGAAGGCATTTCAAAGGTAATAACCACTTGGAGTCGATTAAACTAATTCCACATAATCAAACAAGTTTACAGGCCCACCGGCCCACCCGATATGTGTTTTTCCGCATGGGTGCTGGATGGTACAATCACTACCTCACCCTCCAAAAAAAGAAAGCACACGTTAAACATGTTAAAACTTCTGGCTATGACTATGAGTCAAAACCTTTGTACCCTGGTGACCCCAGAAATAGCTGGTAAATGGCGTTGATTTCCCCAACACATATCAAAATATGGTAATTGTTTCATGGGTACCGTAACTTGATCCATCCCCATACACAAAAATGGCCTCAACACCCCAAAATTATCCAAAATTGCCAAAACACCTCCATCCCAAGGGCTTCCACACTCTTCCAAGGTCCCATGGTGCCTCCCCGGTCAGCGTCACTGGTTGCCGACACAAAGGGCAGCGAAGATGGCGCGAGCGACTGGCGGACACTGCAGCCTCCGCGCACTCGAGATGCCTGGGCAGGTGGCTTCAGTGACTTTCCCTTGATCATTATGGGTTTTTAATGGGATGTTATGGGATTTTACGGTGTTTTATAAGGTTTTATCAGGTTTAATGAGAAATACAATCAGCATTATAATTCTGATAGATATATAATGTGATAAAGACAAGAATCAACCTACCAATTGGGGATGGTTCACACCACCTATACATGTATGGTAACAATAGGGATTGTTTATAGTTAAGACTTGCCACATTACAGGACACTAGGGCCACTAGGGTTTTACCATGTTTTACCATCAAATATCATGGCTGGTGGTGAAGATTCGCCCAAAACACCCAAACCCTGGCCGGGTCACCATTTGGGGTTGCTGAACTCCCCATGAAACACTGCGAAGACATGAAAATGAAGGGATGAAAAAGAAGCTACAACTATAGCACGTCCCGAAAATAGGCAACAACTGAATCACTACTTTTGAACTGGACTTTATTGTTATTATATATATATATATATCATTTTTTTGTCATAAAATGTAGATGAGACATCTGCAGCAAGATAGAGCAACGGCAACAGCCTTCTCTGCAAAGTCTCGGGTCAATACAGCAACATGTGCCCGCGCCGGACCGCAGAGGATTGCGGCTGCACAGTCAACTCTAACCGATCCAACAAATAGACAGTGCTACAAACACAGAGCTTGAAGGCAAAGCTTGCGCAAATGAAACACTGGTGGAAAAACGGCCCGCGAAAGGGTGAAATATGGATGATATCGATAGAACTCTGCGATCGTGATGCCAGAAACCGTAACCCACCATGCCTACTACTACGATTGAGTATATCCTGAAAAAGTTCGCTTGAGTTGGGTATGAACCAATGTGTCCACCACAAAAAGTCTCAAAACTAATTATATATATATATATCAACATACCAACAACTTGCCGTGAGTATCATCATCCACCCGTCTGAGAACCAGTCCATGATGTGCCGGTCCAACAACCAGTTTCCATGGTTTCATGTCAACCCTGGATTGATGAACTCCAATTTAAAAAAAATCGTGAGTTATATAGGTATAGCCCCAAAAAATCGTCACTTTAGATTACTATCAGAATTGGTCCCCTCCTCTCCAAAGGGTGCACTCTCCCAGCCACGCTGCAGGGGGTGCCCGCATCGCAATGCCACCACGGGTGGCCGCAAGCGCTGTAAGGCACCAGCCGCAGAGGCCGAATCCACCTGACACCGTCTGACCCAGTTCAATGGATGGGATCTGAACCATCCCCAAATGATGATTAAATGGTGATTTATGGTAGTATAATGGGATTTAATGGAAATCAATGTGGATCTGGGGGTTCCTCAAAATCGGGTATCCCCGAGTCACCATGGGTTTTCATACTAAAATGGTCTAGTTTTTCATGATTTGGGGGTACCCCCCCTGTAGGAGACCTCTAAATAGACAAAGAAGACTATGAAATGAGATAGACAGATAAATAGGTATAGATACATCAAGGTAGTCAGATATTTCTGCGTGGTAAGTAAATTGGGTTTACCACAGAGAATAACGTGGATAGACAAACAAACTCGTAGATAGATCGATCGTGGCGGGCACCACACACACACAGACACACTTTGAAGATCATGCTTGTTCAAAATGTCCATTCTCACACGCTTAGTGTATGTTGATTGCTAGAAATGTTTTACCTTCTGGGAGGATCCAAAAGGAGTTAGAATCCATGGTAACACTCACTATCCCATGGAGAAAAGGGAGATTGTGGGATCGTGTTTTCTCTCCCTATCGCTATCTATTATCTATGGATTATCTCAATGTATGTTTATCTATCTATATATATATATATTGTTCAATATATGATTGTATATGTATATGTTATACACATTCATGAACAGTATCTATGGAATTTAGATCCAAGATAGCCCATAAACTATCAATTTATCAGCGCTACAGGGATCATCCCAGGGTTCTCTTTCACCCCCATCATCCTGGAGAGTAGAGAGGACATGGTCTTCTTGGGACCCTTGGCACCATCCCCACAAGAAAATTGTAGTAGAATCATAGGGAAAAAATAATGGGAAAACTTGGACATAATAATGATATATATATATATATAAATATTTATTTGTTTATATATATATATAACTATAAACATCAGACAATTATCGAAGCACTTGAGATTGTATGTTATTGTTGGGCTATTCTTGCTATCTAACGTGCTCCAGAGGGTATTTCACCCAGAAATCTCCATGAAATGTGCAGCAAAGCTTCGTTCCCAACAACTTCAGCCGCTTCATCTGGGAAGGTTTCCTGAGAGAAATTCTGGATTTTCGGTGCACCAACACTCTGGGAGTGTCTGAAAATGGGGGATACCCATAAAATGGCCATGAAAAATATGGAACATGATCCGTGAGATTTGGTGCTGTTCCCTCTAAATTTTCAGGCAAAAAACCTGGTCGAAATATTGTGGCCTCATACAGAAAGACTTGTAGCTCATGCCTAGCCTAGCTGCCGGGCAGTTGGAACAAAAGGGAACGAGACTGGAGAAACTCCAACTCTTGCACACCGAAATTATTAGTAATACGGGCACAGAAAACTGAACCAATTTTCCGAAAGAAGAAAAGTAAAATGCTGCGAATGGCAAAATTACGTCACTACCTGATGGTTTACTATATATGCTACGATAATTGTTTGCTTTGATGTGAGCCTCTTCTGTGAATCACTCTTGGATCATGTCCAGCCCAGCGGCCAAACAAACACTGCAAATAGCCCCAGGCCTCAAATATATGGCATCTGGCAGGGATGTTAAAATGGTCTGAAGCGCCACTGACTGCGTGATGTCCTCGACTGGCAAAGCGTGCGCCTCTAAAAAGTAGACACATGGGTTTGTCTGAAATAGGGATGTGCTCCCACATTGAACGGTATAGTATATACCATATACACTCATTTTCACCATTCAGACATTTTTTCAGGATATATATATATATATATAAGATATATATATCCGATTTTCAAACAAAGCATAGCAAAACCACATTCTCTGTGGTTTCAATCCCCTTCTTGCACAATGGGGATAATCATCCGAGGTAGGATGGAAAACACAAAATCAAACCACAAACCGAAGAAAGTCAGTCAAAGACATAAGGGATCCGCAAAGATGTTTTTTGGGTTCATGATTGAGTTCCACTCCAAATTTAAGGATTTTCTGCAAGGGTCAAATCAAAAAAAAAATCAAATGTTCACCCAACGGTTAACTGTCTCTTCAGTGGTTCGGAATCCCAAACAAAAACACTATGAAAGGGACGGATGATGATCTTTTACCAAACCCAAAAGAAAACGGCTGAAGCAAATCGTTTGGGAAATCCTTGGATTTGCTTCAGGGGTCCAAAAAAAATAAAACATATTCCCTATAGATTCTCCAAGTGGTGGATTTAAGATTGGGAAATAAAAACTTAGACTAACCCCAGAATCGGGAAGTTCCGGATCCCTTCTCTGCGCGCCACAGTCCGCGTCTTCGCCCCTTTGAGCCGGGCGCCGAGGGCCCCGGCGAGCACGCGGAGCCCGCGGACCCCCAGCCCTGCGCCGAGGGGGCACCACTGGGGAGGCGAGAGAAGCGAAAAGGCGCGAGTTCTCGGTGGTCCAAGGGATCCTTAGTCGATCAGACCAGTACGAAAGCACAAAATCGATAGAGAGATTTAATCAGTATCCAAATATTTATATATATATATATATATTTGGATACTTATATTATCCAAATAGATGCCTATATATTAGATGTAATTATAATATATCCAAGTATGATCAAATACATCTCGTGCATTCTAGTGCATTCCATGCGATGGTGCTCAATGGCAGCGGGTCTTCAGTGAACATCAATAGTTAAGACTCTGTTCCACTGCTTCGATGACCAGGATCTGGTGTACTGACATTTGCTCACCATGGTAACTAAGCCAACTGAGAACTGGCACGCCACAGCAACAATCGCTCATCTTACTCATTCAGTTGGAATGTGGAGCCGCTTGAGCCACTTGGTTTCATCTCTTTGCCCGTGCACACACATAATGTATATATATATATACCTTGGAAGTCCAGATCCGTTTTTTTTTATAGTCGTTCCCGCAACCACGGTTTTCCAACAACCACGGTTTTCCTGAAATTTGAGTTTTCTCATTCACGCGTG